>DWME01000781.1:0-29712 GCA_018244795.1 Parelbella ahira ahira
AAACCCAGGCCCGGATAGAATGGCGCCGATTAGGAAAGGCCTATGTCCAGCAGTGGACATCAAAAGGCTGACGGTGATGATGATGATTATTATTATTACAATGGCTTCGTACCTACTTTACAGTTTGATTCTAAGAAAAGGAACTAAAACACAGAGAGACGTTTTATTATTCAGTTACTAAGTGCACGTTCAGCATTGACAAAATCACTTTAAAAGTCTCAATGAAAATAAACTTTCTGGGCGAGTTGTTTTACAACACATTGTAGCTAAGAGCGCAGTGGTGCAACAGAATGAACAGTTTTCGAACCACAGATCTAAAGATAAACTAAAATGGCAAGAGAAAACAATATCGGTTTTTTCGCCAACGTAATACTAACTACTTTATAAGAGGAGCCGTAATTTACGAAGCTATAAGCGTTTTCAGAGGTTATATACAAGTTTCTGTTGCGATAATCAAAAACGTCGTGAGGAAACCTACTAACTTATAGTTCACCATAGTGTTAAGACTTATGAAGCCTGCCAATCCGCACTTGGCCGGGGCGGCAAACTATGGCCTTAGCCCTTGTCATTCTATACAGAACACCGTATCCATGATTGGACCGATTAATTGATTCATAATAATCGTTATGCTCTTATACGCAATATAAAGTTAATAGATTTTTTTAAAAATAATAAACTAAATTATCTTATAGTAGCATAAATTAAAAACGACGGATCAACTGTTACATATAAAATCACAAAGTTTTCGTGGCCGTATCTATTTGATATGAATTCTATAGTCCGAACAAAAAGTAATAAAGCCGGCCAAATTAAAAGCCCAACTGGTGTAGTAGGAAAAATGAAAAAGATTTCAATTTGCCCACTTGCCGTCTAACACGACTGGCGGAGGCCTCGCTTTGCCAGGGCTTAATGGAGACTTTCCCTAACGAGGGAGTCACTTATATACTTAAATTAACACGACTTGCAATAACTGGACTAACTAGAACTAACTACTTCTAGTCTGTCGTAATGAGCACACTGTAGTAACACTAACTAGTTTTAGCCCTTTTCGAGGACGGTTGTAAATAGTGACCATCTACTGCCTAAAGATAAATCTTCTACCTAAAAAATCCCACAAATCTACGGCCTAAAAACATAATGTAGAAAAATGTAAATTGTGACATATATTTTGCTGCCTTCAATAAATAATGCAACTTAATAAATCTAATTAGTATTGCAAGTCTTTTACTTCGATAGCAAGTACTTAACAATAACGCGAAAGTTTAATGTTGTTTTAGAACAACTTAACCCAAATAAGATTCCGACAAGAATTGCAACAAAAAAAAATTGAAATGAAAATGAAAATAATTTCAATGCAGTGAAAAAATCAAGTTTCATGTAACGCTGATATTCGTAACCGTACGAAATTAAAACCTCAACCAACAATATTAATATATTCCTTGCCCGCAACATTTGGCCTCAGAGGCTCACTCAACATACTCGCTCGTTTCTATTAACGTCAGGTTCACGAGTTTTCTTCACTTCCTTGAAGAAATCACACGATCTCTGTAACGCAAAGAGTTCTTCAGGGGGATATAATGTTTAACCGTCCTATTTTCCTTTTATCCAGACGCTGGAACACACGAGGCGAACACGCCAGATTTCCCTCGGGACGGTTCATGGTGACGATATGGTTTGCCTCTTATTGAACTACGGCAGATATCTGCAGGGAAATTGTGTTTGATAATTGGAACGAGTTTAAAACACATTTTTTTCCCGCGTTCATGTATTAAGAGCGATGAATATGGAAGAAACACGATATTTCTGTTAGAATTTTAGTTTTAAGAGAATTTTATTTCGTTATTATAGATCCAGGAAAGTTATAATTACGTTAATCCTTTTAAGATAAAAATGGGGAATGTTATTCAAATCCTGATATAGTAAATTTAGGTACATATTTTTAACTAGCTTTTGCCAGCGTTTCAAATTTTTTAGGATATTTCATTTACGTTTCGCCGCCGCCCCGTCACAATAAATAGACGCATCGTAAACATAAATAGATTTATTTGGTCTTTCATGATAAATTTAATCTACTATTTCATCCCCATGTAAGTCGTAATTTCAAAAATGCTAAACAAATATTTAATTCTTCTTAAATGCCTAAATACAAAGTTTCATTGTTTTATTTTTGATAATCATGAACACTCATACAAACATTCATCCCCTATTTCAATCCCTCCAATTCCATTTTTCGCAATGAAAAATAGCCTATGTCCTTTCCCGGGATTCAAACTATCTCTAGACCAAATTTCACCTAAACCGATTCAGCAGTTTAAGCGTGAAGAGGTAACAGACATACACTCTTTCGCATTTATTAGATTAGTATAAATTCGTCTAATTTTACTTCCAAAGACAATATCAACTTCAATAGTATAAAATATTTCTGTCGTTCAACGTTCAAGGCTTAAAATCGATGTTAAATTATCAAAAATAAATGTGACCATAGACATATTCGTAGAAATTACTAAATTATCTTACGCTTCATTTTTTACTTTACGTAGCTTTACCGTATACACTAATTTATTCTCATTAAAACAAAATTATACATTCATATATGAATATATGTACCCATATATACATAAATACTTTGTATGTAGAATGGGTATTATACACATGATCATTAGCTGCCTGTCTCAGTTCTATGTTGGACATAAGCCTTCGATAATGATCGACCCCACATCCTATCTCTACACAATTAACTTTAATTATAAAAGAAGGCTATGATTTAAAATGAATAACCAAAAATTCATCTCCGTTTTCTTACCCCGTGTTATTTTAGCCAGAACCTCGTAATTCTCTTTGGAAATTTGTCCGGACAAACTCAATCGCAGCCGGCGTCTATAATCAAACGACATCTGATATACAACAATCAAGGCAAGTGCTGTAATCTGCGATCCCGCTCTCAGAACCGCGATAACACCAATGCTTGCCATCTCTCGTAAACCCACGCATTTTCCTCGTGCAAGACCATTTCGATTAGAGTGATTTCTTATCTCGATTTACTAGAAAAGGGAAAATTGTAAGCGATTGAGGGTTTGGTTTCTTATTTACTTAGAGGCATCTTGAAAATTTATAGTTACTTTATGGAAACAGTAAAAAGTGTTATGAAGAACAGATTTTTCTATTTAACAGTCTTTTAAATAGGCTTGAAATTAAAAGATGGCCCCAAATTTTATTTAACTCAAAAGTATGAAAACAAAAATCTCCAAAAATGCAAAGGTTCAAAAAAATGCTATTGTAACTAAAAACCACCTAGGCACCCTCTAGAAAAACGACTTTTCTTCGCCTTTTGTCATTTACTTTGCTTGTGATTAATACAAGACTACGTATTTTAATTCGACAGGGTCCGAACTTTGATTATAGCCGAGCTCTTATTCAGGTACGCAGTATAAAGAAACACGAAAAGCACTGTAGAAGTGACGAAAAACAATCGTATCTATTATCTGGTATCCTGATATAGGTATCATACATATCTAGTACCCGTTCATATATGATTGTATTATAACTGTTCCTTATCCTTCCTAATTCTGTTATTTTTGTCACGTAAACATATTTTCATGAACAGAGAATTGTAAACAGTCTATTTTATTACCAAATGGGTAAAAATCGTTTAACATTTATAATCTTCACTTGTTTTATTGCGTTCAGTTTTTTTTGTTATAATAAATAATGTAGAGTTTATAAGTAGATGTTAACAGTGCAGAATGTATAGTTACAGTAAATTGTTAGCCAATACATTAAACGCCACATGCGTTACATTTTGTTAACTTAAACGTAGCGACTTTTATTGAAATATCCAACGCGAAAAGCCATCCCATTCACTCGAGGCTGCAGCACAAAACAGGATTAGATATCCAGCACCTGATTCAAATTAGATGCCCGATACGATTTCTTACACTGGGGATGTGACTCGCATGTTTTATGTTTTACGTTAGGGGAGCCATGTACAAAATATAGTGAGGACAGAAGACTCAGAAAATTGACCTAAAAATATTTTTTGCGACACCCATCGTCAATTATTTTCATTAAGAGGCTACTATTATACATTTTTGGATACGCAATAGGACTCATACAGTGCACGATAAATAAATGTTGTAATTCCACCTATATGTACAAATAAACCCAGCACGGAGTTCTCACAGTACCTATTTGGAAAATTATGAACAACCCTCACCATGCTACTCTACTGTTGATCAGAGATTAGTAAGGCAGACCGATCAGTTGACATATCCTACAAAGCTCACACTAAAAGCACCAATCGTGCTTAAATTAAAATTAACTGGTAAAGAAATACTGATACATGGTTTTGATTAAATATTGTTAACTGATTCTCGAAAATGCATCTTTCTTCTGAGATACCATCGACCTATTTGCTTTCCTAAATATGTTGGAAGAAATGACTGAAAAGACATAGCTAGTATCTGATCATTAAGTAACTGGGACGCATAAAACCCGTCCGACTCTCCAGATGGGATCAAAACTAAGCTGAATCCTAAAAATTTGGATACCCCAAACCCTTTCCAGATCGGAGGCTGCGACCGTTTTATATCTCTATGGATATTCGCAAAATAGGGTTTGATTTTTCGTCCCATTTTCTCTTTTTTCTTATTTTATTTTTTATTCCCAACCAATGTTGGTTTTGTGTCGATTTAGTTTTTTATAAATTTTTAGAATGCTTAATATATAATACGTAATAGTATGTACATATATTTCAACAAGATCATTAATGATCATTCATTTTTCTTATTGTCAAAATATCTATTAGACATATTAATAAAACTAATAGCAACGGACGAAGCCACGTGTACGCCCTACTTGAAATGGGCAAAGAGGTCCATAGGTGGCAAGGACTACGTAAAGCTCATACTTTCTTAGACTATTTCAGTGTTAATAATAAAAACCTATTTACATATTATCCGATAGTATTTGGAAAAAAAGTGTTTCTTAGTTTTAAATGCCACTAAGCAATGAATAAGTGGTTGAATGCGAAGAGCTGAAGATCGAGCTCAGTGGCGTGCCATTGGAGAGGCCTATGGTCAGCAGTGGACGAGAGTAGGCTGATAATGATGAAGCAATGAAACTATATAATCGCAGTTATAAACATTAGATTCACCATGAGTTAAGAATAATACATATTTGCTTAAGCAATGAAGTACATATTCAATGTTATGGGTAAATTTTATAAAACTTATCACGGAATAGTATTATTAACTTCATTTCAAGTATATAACCCTTTTCTCATATTCTCGGTACTTTGAAGGTCGTGGACGACGGAAAAATCCGAGAACAAATGATCGTTCAGTTATCTGTAGGGCTGACAAACCATTTACCCAAATTAACCCGCTTTTAAACGCGTTTAAATCATACTTACTATATTTAAAAATTGACATGGTATATAAAAACTATAAGACATTTTGTATCTGCCTTTAAATGTATTTGTATTTAATATCTGGATATTACGCTCAAATTAATTATTTACCATAACACTATCCTAAATATATGTATAAGCATCTTCATTTTTCATTTTAATCGAAAAACTGGTATTCATTCATAAAATAACACACATCATTGATTATTATAGTATGTATATTTTCATTTAATATAAAAATTATATGTATCCGCTATATATTTACATTGTAAGTAAATGGCAAACAACTTGTAAGATCCAACATAAAGTTACAGATAAAGTTATTTATACAATACCGTAGTAAAACATTTACAATCAGAACTCTTTTTTTTTCACATATTAATAATAATAATAATACATAAAAGGGGTTTTGTATTGTGTTAGATCATAATACTGTCTAGTAACACACAATAGGCATATATATTCTGCTTTTTGGACATGTACATCGTACACTGGGAAGCACTTACTTTATAAAAGAATTTTATACGCTCAGTTACCGCCAAGCTTACATTACATCAACATTTCCATTAAATTATATATAAAAGTGACATGTGATACATTTAAGTTTCTATACAGTCTTTCTGTTTGCACCTTTCATTCTTACTTTCAAAATTAAAAAAAAAACTACATTGTCAAAGATGACAGAATGTTACTAAACATCTCACAGAGCCGTTAACCAGCCAAGACAAGGAGAAACAATTTTGTTGAAAATAAATGAACTGAGTAACACTTACTTATGAAAAAAATGTGTTTCAATGAAATCTTTTAATACACCCATTACAATAATAATAACCGACTGATTTAATGCACTGTAATAAATCCTATAATAAATATTGATGACCATAGACAAAAGATATATAAAGATATAACTCATACATGTTCCGAGTTAATTCTAAATTGGCAGTATTTTAAATTTTATTAAGTTGGGTTGGAGTGAACACAATGTATACATAATATTAATGAAAACTTGATTTTAACATTTCGTTTGGTTAAATACCCTGGTTAGCGACACTAGGCGAATTCTGAACTGTGTTATACTAACTGTAAATGAATAAAATTTTTTTTATTAATTTAATTCAGCTGGCAGATGGATTTGATTCCCTGGGCGCCACCGCCTCTGTGTTATGTGGTAACAGAATTAAATTATAAACTTGACAATTTACTTGAAAAGACCCATGTCACAACACATCAGAATATATTTGATGGAAGCTAATTCCATATTATACATGTGCTCAGTATAAAAGAGCCTCCACAAGCCTTATTAAGTACTGGTGCAAGCTCTCGCTTCAGTGAGCGGCGATGGGTGATTTTTTATTTCTTTCAATATCTATAAATTATTGTTCTTCCATTTCCTTTAAATGCATTATATTACCGATTAGATATATGGCCCTTTTAGTATGCTAAAATTCCAAGATCCATTAATTATATGAAGTTATAACTTAATATAGAAACAAAATTTGTCTTTTTTTATACCTGTTTTGATATCTAAGTATATAAATATGTAAAATACTTATTATAGAGAGTATATACACAGTAGTGAATCAAAAGATTTATTTTAATTACTTCATAACCAAGTTTCTGTAGATAAACAATCGCAGATAAAACCACGATGTCGATGAGCAGGGTTGTCGATTATTATATTTTATAACTTTTTTTAATTATACCAGTACACCAAACATACTTTATTTAATCCTTGTAAGTCACTAATGTGATTACATCTATAGAATTGTGTAATATAATTATAACTAATTAATAGGCGTAATAACTTTAACTTAAATAACGTAATAACTTACATACGCAAATTGAAAATTACAAATATTTTACTACAAAAAATCGAATGGATCTTAAAAATATTATTCAACCTACATTTTAATGAGAACTTGCCTAGTAGAAGAATCGCAATTAATAACAATATATATCTACTACATAACATAACACAACATTACACCTGTATTTCCCCTAAGGGTTAGGCACAAGAGTGTACTATTTATTTATAATAAAAGCAAATAGAACATTTAAAAAAAACTTCAAATATTCAATTAATCAAAAACTGACAACCCTAATGATATAGCCAATAATAATAATAATAAGTATCTATCTGGGCTTGATACCTACAGACACATCTACGTACATTACATAAATATATAACCATATAAAAGTTTATACCACATTCCGGCACTCATATATATTTTCACATACAATTCAATCTAAACCATCTCTGAACAATATTTAAGGCACTGTCAAAACTGAAAAATCCTTATAAATCTTATACCGACCTAAGCCTCTCTTCAATAATCTCCCATTTATAAGTAATTTTTTATATAAATAATTGACAAATGAGGCATAACCGTTGTCATTGTCTTTACAGTAATTTCTAAGACGATAGAGAGAAAATATTCAAATGCTACTCCTATTTATGAAAAATTATTATCTACTATTATTTATCGCATATTATATAATATTCTATCATTTATTAATAATGAAAAATACAATTGTGTTCACTCCCAACTGTTATGTTTTAGAAGATAAATTTTATAATTTATTTTGTAGACATACCAAAAAGCAGAGTCCACCTACATTTAAACTGACATCTGAAGACCATAGACACATGACTATGCATTCATAGAGACAATAAATTTCTATACACAACTATATGCAATTATCTGAACTAAATGTAGTCTGAACCAATGGACGTCTGTAATTATTGCCAATATTTTAATGACCCAGTTTTAGTAGCAGATGACCATACATAGCAGCCTAAGATTTTTATAAGAAACTTCGCAAACTTTACTGCTTAAAGACTGAATTATACAAAGATTGAATCATTGTAGTATATTAAAAAGGACAATGGAGCATATTTGACATGTAAACGAGCATGCAGGCATATACACAAACATGTTTGTGTGTACACACTTAGCTTACAGACCAATCAACAGTCAAACAAAACATACATTCTTCATTAAAACTGTACTTATTTCAAGAAATATTGCAGAGACAATCTTAAGCAGCATGCCAGAAACATCAATCAATCTAATATACTGTTACATAACACAATCTTTATAAAATAATATATGAAAATTACATAAATGATATTTTTTATACAACCATTGATTATTCCCACAAAGGGATATATTCAAACTTAACAGACATTCTTATGTGTTTATGTAACCTACCAACATACACTCATGTAACATATACTCATATTTTACCAACATATACTTGGTTCTTGTGAAGTATTATCCAATAATCAAACAATCTTGTAAGCAGCGGTAACCAGCTAACGCCAAACACCGACAAGACCTTGTTACCTAATACATGTTCCCTATCACAGACTAGATACACAACATATAAATCTTATTTTGCATTGATTCCTAAAAGCGCCATCAAATATGAAAACAATTACATACAAACAGCCTTTTGGTTTCTAACAAAACAACTCTGTAAACTGTGTCATTGTGTGAAGTGTTTTTTTCTTCAGAATGATAAAGCAACGTTAATAGCAATTGATCCAGACAAGTAGTTAACTGAACGCAAATTAAGAACAGTAAATAAAATATTAAATTGTTGTTACAATGATTTCAATTATATTTTAAATAAAAATCACCTGTCACTTTTTGTAGTGGCCAGTGTGGTCAAGTCACAAAAGGTTGTGTTTACTTTATAATGCAATTTTACATTACAACAAATTCCCTAACAAGAAAGATATCAGAACTGTCAATCAGTCTATTTAGTTTGAGCCTGCTCAGATTTTCAATAGAAATCACAATAAACTCTTACTTAGGAGATGTTGCAAAGTAAAATTACATAACATTTATAATTATAGATTTTAATAATGTAACCAGCTATTACTTGAAATCATTGTATTTCATTAATATTTTATATATTTTATTTTTTCTATTCACTTGTCAAACCACACAGCTCATTTTTAAGTCGTAAGTTGTTCATCTGTACATATATTTTTTTAATTTTTTCATATTCTTCAAACCCACGTCATGTCGATATAGTACAGATTTCATTTTAAAAAAAGGCAGTCATATATTCCTTTTCGATTGTCATTTTAGCGACACAACTACATTCTCAGATATAAATATAAAAATATTCGTCAGATCTAAAATAAAAGAAAAAATCTCACATTTTTTTTAACAATTGCACACACAACAATTATCCATAACCTGCCGTCACTTGAAACGAATTACACAATTAAAAAAAAAATATAAATGTACTTAATGAATCTTATTCGAAGAGGCCATTACGTTGAAAAAAAAATAACTTCACGGAACTTAAATGCGTATGTATAGCAATCAAGAATGTATTCATGCAAAAACAAACATTTTGAAGCAATGACGTTTTATATACATAAAATACAAATAGATATATAGCTTCACAGAGTTACAGTTCATAGACTCGCTTATCGTACTAGAATATATATTTTTTATTAAATGTATAATTTTGGATTTAATACTATATGTATATAACTTTTCATCAACATTATAATTACAGATTTATCGTGATATCTCATACATTTATTAGGACATCGATGTTGTACGCTTATTATTATTAATTGATTATTGAAGCCAAAACACACCCATCCGGAAACCATATCTCCTCTTTCGCAATCAATATCACATATCAATTAATGTTCGGTTGCCTTGTTGGTTAGGTGGTTTTACAAGTGTGATTGCTGTTCAAGAGATCCTGGGTTCAATCACAGTGTTGAGCGCTTTTGAGTTTTTCTAACTTAAAATGTATAATAACTAGAGTCTGGATAATTGCCCGGTGTATGGTATTAGGTTCACTCCCTATTTTATGATGGGAAAAATAACATAACTAGTGAACAGTAAACTACACCCCTCTACCTACCTGTGTTATGTAATTTAACAAAATTCATTTACACATATAAAATATTTACAATAGTATATAGTAATGTACATATATAGTGTATATAATGATAATGATAATGATATTACATTAATCTGCAAAATTGGACATCTTACAACATGGACAATTTTAACGACACAAAAAACAGAGGGAGTGTCAGTCTTTTACCGTCTGCATTAGAGAAGATGAGGTATCTGAGCAAAAATATTGGAAATTATATATATAAAGTCATTGCATACTAAATGTCTGTCAGTACACAATACCAGTTGTCGCCATTTCTAACTAGAGAGATTGTTACACTAATATACAAAAACCGCATCGTTCCACCGTTTAAAAAAACATCATGATATGTACAACAGATTACACTAGACCTAGGCAACTACGGGACCCCTTAACCTACTTTCATTTACATTGAAACCGAGCGGTTTGTCTTTTTACATACACATCATATCAATAAAAAATACTCTAAATTTTAGAGCATCCACCTTAAACAAATATATTACACGTCGAAACTTATACAATAACTTTTACTCTATTATTTATTGCCATCGATATAATTAAGTAGAATTTCATCACTTTCAACGACGATCCACGACGTTTTTATGCGAAAATAAACAACACAACAGGGATTAAGGCTCAAATGTTCAATGTGCTCAAATAAAGCTTTCCAAGTCATTGGTTATACCAATTAGGTTAATACACGTTATATGTACACTTTGAGTATGAAGCACATACGACAACTTAAACACGAATTGTCAGAGAAAAACTCAACACAAAAGGGTGAGGTTAGTAGGTGAAAAACGATAATTCAAAACATAGGTACAGCTCCAAAACGAAAATAATAAAAAAAACAGAGTGCTACTAATGTAAAATTGTTTTACAATGAACACAGTTAATGTTACACCGTTAATATACCAAGGCGAGACTTATCGCTCACATTGAGAGTGATCACCGTTCTGTAAATTGTAATTTTGAACACTTCACTTACACTGTAAAATTCACTGTCACATTACACAGTCTATCACTGTTTTCTTGAGAAAAACGAACGAACACGTGTTGTCTCGTTCAAATTTTACTCAGTCAAGTTGCTGCACTTGGACTACAGAGTTCTGAGGTGGAAGGGAGATTTCGTATTTGATCATGTTGGCCCCTCGACCGGTTGACACCACGAGACCGCCCACTTCCTTTATGTCACCACTGAAATTAATATAAAATAAATATCCCGTAACAACTCATCAAAATATATGACCATATGATGTCAAGCTGAATAGAGGCCATATATACATAGAAAAACGGTACATATTGGAGTGTGGTCTGTTATCAGAAAAGGCCGAGTCATACTCTATTGTCTTAGCTTGTAAAGTTTATATTCTCTTTTTTAAAAGTGGAAATAAAACATTCTTATTATTATTATTATTACTGACCAGACAGTTGGTACACATTCATATATAAAAGGTTAAATATACACATAAACCGGTATGTACACATATTTTCACACTCAGTTGCAGTACAAACACTTATATACATCAATGAACACATTCACGACACTGATACACTCCTCATACTCACTTTCCGGGAACACAGAGGCATTTGAGGTATGACGTATAACAAGTGAGTAACCTGTTGGCGTGCTGGTGCCTCTTGGCGGGCAGGTGCGCGGGCTTGGCGTCGCGCGGCGCGGGGATGATGTGCAGCTGCGAGCCCAGCGCGCCGCGCCGCCCCACCACTATCTGGTTGCCGATCACCTGCCCCGACCGGTTCGTTACCTGCCAGTACCATAACACTACTACCGAGCTTCTCAAGTGTCATTTCACTTGAAAGGAACTTAACTGTACAATCGTCATCATCAGCCTACTACCGTCCACTGCTGGACATAGGCCTCTTTAATAGCACGCCACTGAGCTTAATCTTCGACTCATCTTTATCCAACCGTTGTGATGCTGTAGTACATAAATTCTTAGCTGTATGTGATATTATATTTTATGATATAGATATCTTGCATGCCAATGTGTTTATGCAGAAATAAAGAGAATCTTACCACTTGTATATGTTGTGCATGGTCCTGGCCGTCCAGCTCCAGCGCGCTGTGCTGCACCTGGTGGTGCTGCACCTGCTGCACTTGCTGCGCGGCCTGCTGCGCCGCTTGCTGCGCCGCCTGCTGTGCCGCTTGCTGCTGGGCCTGTTGCTGCGCTTGCTGCGTGGCCTGCTGCTGGGCTTGCTGACTCTGTAAATATTTTGCATCTTTATAGGACAAAACACTTTAAATACAAAGGGGCTTAGGCCAAATTACAAGTCTAGCTTCTGGTCTAATATACACGGCTATAAATGACTCACCCCCATAATGAAAAACAATTGAATGTACCTTATAAATTCATTTACTTAAATTAAACTCTTTTATTGTCCATTTACTTGAAGTCATGGTGCAGTAACAAAAAATGCAAGTTAGACCAGAAATGCAAAGCAGTGCCTCACATTCCGGGGCGGCAGATCCATGTGCTGTCGCTGGTGGAGCATGAGGTGGTTCTTCTGGAAGAAGGCTTTGCCGCACTGGTCACAAACATGCGTCCTCAACGTACAGCTGCCTTCTGGATGCCTGTGACGAAGACCAAAATCATTTTTAATACAATTAATAATGGCAATAGGCTCACCACCTATTCCATGGGACTTAAACGTAACTGGTGAAACATGGAAATGTACTTCACTCCTCTGCCTACCCCTTTGGGGATTACAGGTGTGATGTTAAGTATGTTGTTAATTTAGATTAACAATGTTAGTAAATTCAGATAATACTATTAATGATAACATTAAATTAAATCATAACAACAGTAAAGTATATCATCCATCCAGTTGTACTGGAGTAGAGTGGTGGGCAGGACTGGATTCCACAGTTCATATATGAATTCTAGGCATGAATATAACAAACGTAACCAAGATTCAGAATGAAATACAAAATAAAATTAAGTTTAAGATGCAAAAATTTTATTGTGTCTTTACATAAGGTTTGGCTATCAGCGGTAATGTCAATAAATTATGATAAATGAACAATATGCGTTTTTTTACCTCCTATGATGCGCTAGTAAACCGTGTTTCGCCGCAAAACCTTTCCCACAGTCCACGCAAAAATGTATTTTCGGTCTTGGAGGATTCACATGATGATTCTGGAATGAAAAGAAATAAATGCATAAAAAAACTCGATCATAAAAAATAACACGAAACATAAAAAATGCTCGATCTTTGTTCTATTGAACATAGGATGCATTAAAAGTGGCCTTGGCAATAAGATGTACAGCGCAACATCATAATATTTCAAATCTTTGTCAAATTGCTCAATTCTAATCTTAAATGTATGTACCTAATAACTTTCTACTAAATGAAACAATTAACTGAGCAATGAGGAGTTTCTTATCCATTAATGGCTATGATAATGAGAGGTAAAGCTGACATACGAACTATACCAAACCTTTAAGTTTATTGTAAAATAAACACACAGCTGGGCTAACTTGTGAACAATAATTACTACTATCATATGAGCATTTGTTACATTAGAAAAAAGGCCTTATTTTAGATAGCTTTAAGAATTAATTTTGTACACACTCTAATTAATTTTCAGAGTGTAGGTAACATTTATTTCTTCTGTACTATAGTTTCGAATTTTCAGTATCATCATCAGCCTTTGGACGTCCACTACTGGACATAGGTCTCCCCTAATTGGTGTAATTCCTTCTAGTCCCGCATATTCTGAATCCAGGAGATGTGTTCTTCAAATTGACGGAATTAACCAGATCTTTTTAGAGTCATCATGTACAGTACTTACATGTTCTTATTTGTAAATATATGTTAGTTTTTACTCACTGTTGCTATAACTTGCGTATGAACTACATTACTCGGATTGGACGATATAATTTGGATGGGTTGATCTGCAAACCAAAATTTAAAATTATTATTCTATCACTTTTTCCATGAAATACCTTGTCTTTATAGAAGCGATGAAAATGCAGTCGCATTACTTAACGTCGAGAGTTCGTTTGGGATTTATATATAATCTTAATCTAATGCAATGCTTGAATGTTATTATTATATTGTTGTAACAGGGTATTTGTGGGTTAGGTAGAAAGTACCAACTGCTAAATATCCTTATCTTTACACATTACTTATTTCTTATTTAATTCTTGTATGTATGATTTTAATACATATAATAATTATTATTATCATATAATCAGGCAGGCAGTTGATACAACTGATGGTGCCAGTATCTCGGTAGTACAACTGGTTTCCATTTGCATTTAGGTATTTGTCCAGTAATAATAATAGTTTGTAACACATTGAAATACAGTAGAATAATGTTCCATCCATCCTTTATGTTCAAACATTATTTATAATTGTTATGGGTTATCTCGAGCCCTGGCTCGTAATTTCAATATTTATGCTGGGTGGTCCAGTAAAGGCTAGAGCGAGGGGGCGGCGAGGGGGCGACAAGGGGCTGGCAAGGGCGGGCACGCACTGTGGTGCGCGTGGTGCGCGGCGGCGACGAGGCCGGGCTGCAGCGCCGCCGTCAGCGCGCACAGGTCCGTCACGCACGTGCGGTCGCCGGCGTGCAGCCGCACGTGCAGCGACAGCGCCTCCTGCCGCACGCACGCACGTTACATTTTACACACGTTACACAACTTTTATACACATTGTAAGTAATAGAGAACGTCAGCTTTAAAACGATTTTTGAATCAGTAAATTTAACAAACAATTATGTGAGATCTAGTCCAACAAAAAACTTTATTGACAAATAAATTTACGCATTTTATCTTTAATAAAAGGCTAAAAGAGCATCTAAATCATTGGTCCACCCGAAACCATCATCATTAGTTCCTCCAAATCATTTAAATATGCTACCATTATTTAGATTAGAAATTTAACTCGAGTATAGGCACCACATCAAAGAATGTATAGTACCTTCGTGTTAAAACAGGAACCACACTCCGGACACGCGTAGCCTGGCGCCTTTTCCGTCAATATCTGCCCGTCCGCGCCGATCACCTGAAACACAAACCAATCATATTCTCATTTACATAAAATAACAAAAGACTCACCTCCTATTACATAAAATGTATAATATAACCCTTTCAACGAAATATAGGTGTGGTACATATGTACATGTCTTAAAATGTACTGAGTTTGTAATATTTATCAATCAAGAGATTCAAAAATTCAAAGATTATGTTGGGATATCTCTATCATTGATAGTATGTAAAATCAAAAACAAAGAAATGATTGTAGTACTAACATAAGTATCTGATCATATATTTTAAACTAGGTAAACCTCAAAAACAGCTTTAATCATTAATTCATAAATAAAGCCTTTCATACCTGTACAATTTGTGGCTTGAAATCGTCTTGTTTTATCACAGTGGTTTGCTGTTGCTGCTGTTGTTGTTGCTGCTGTTGCTGCTGCTGGGCCTGCTGTTGTTGAGCTTGTTGCTGTGCTGCCTGTTGTTGCTGTTGTGCTTGCTGTTGGGCTTGCTGTTGTTGCTGCTGTTGTTGCTGCTGCTGTTGCGTTTGCTGCTGAGGTTGGTTGGTCGCGAGGCAGTGTCTATTTATTTTACAGTGTTGTTGCAACTCCGATTTGCATTTGAACGCCTCACCGCACTCTAGACACGCAACGACGCCTTCGCCCGTGTGAATCCTGGAGTGTAATGTTTTGTGATTAGTGTCGAGAAAACAGTCGAACATTTAGTATTGGGGTTCTTGCACATAAACTGGCTTTGAGAGCATTATTTTGTGACGCACACATCAGAGATGAATTATTATCCATAGATATAACCAAGCGGCTATGAAAGCGTGGTTAACTTGGAGCCTCTCGTAGCTGATCTAGATGTTAACATAGACCGAAGAGAGAATAGATTCAATAGATCTATCAGGCGAATAAATACAAAAGAGAGCGAGTCTTCTCCTCCAGTAAGACAACATAAGCAAATCTGGTTGTTGCTCGAGCTTAGAACAGCCTTCAAATAGTGGAGTTGGTCAGCTGCTTTTAGGGATTCACACTTAGCTCATTAAGATTGCGCCTGAGTTTGTTCTTGCTAAGAACATTTAAAATTTTAGGATATACTGTACTAACATATTCTAAGCTTCTGTTTTGAATATGGTAAAAGAGAATAACTTGTTCTCCACTCCAACCTGGTCTACTTGAAAGGATCTTTAATAAACGACAAGCGTCTGAGAGCAGAGTCCGTAAGCTAGCGGTACTGACTTCATGTGCGCGACGAGCGTGCGCTTCTGCAGGAACTCCTTGGCGCAGACGGGGCAGGCGTGCGGCACGCGGCCGTGCACGCGCCCGTGGTTCACCAGCTGGAACTTGCGTGCGAAGGCCACGCCGCAGTCCGGGCACTGGAACGGGGACAGCGACCCGTGGAACCGGCTGTGCATCACCAGGTGGTCCTGGAAACATAATAGCAATGTGTTTAGTAAACCAATATTCGATTGTACTGTACCTGGAAAAAGATTAAAAGCGTGCGAGAGTACCTCCTCCGAGTATTCCTAACGATTCTCATCTATGCAATGCAATAGATGGCATGGTCATAATTTTAGCTCATTGTCTTTTCTCGAACAAGTGGGTTGAGCTACTCAAATAATACATACATACATATACAACATTGATCAATACATACCAGAATTACGAGTTGAAACATTAACGCTTAAATCGTAAACGCATTTTTATTAAAAAAGGAGATGTTTATAAAACTAAGTAGAAAATACATCATTTGAAAGGAGTGTAGGGACAAGAATATAAGTATGGTGCAGTGACCTTCTGCGCGAAGCTCTCGCCGCAGTCGCTGCAGACGTAGGGCCGCTCGCCCGCGTGGTACTTGCTGTGCGTGACGAGGTGCCGCTTGAGCGGGAAGCCGCGGCCGCACTCGCCGCACACGAACGGCCGGTCGCGGCTGTGCACCTGCGCCCGCCCACCGACAATTGCGTTATTTACTATTCGAATTAACTAATCATATAAGAAGAAAATTTTATCACCACTAATTACATTTAAGAAAAATTTATCTTAGAATACATTCAATTTTTGGAATGTTCCATGAAAGTATTTTTTAGTAGTTTAGTAGTATTTAAGGTTTTGAAGAGTAAATCAGCGACCTAGCCTTTGTACAATTAATATAAATTATTATATAATTACATCGTGAAACATTTTAATTAGCTGTTGAGTAATCGAGAAATTGACAAACTTTCCAAACAAACTATCAGCTGTAGTATCTATGATGGATTCTGATGACCATTCACACTTTTATTACGTAAATTGTTCAAGTTATATTTACGAATTTTACCCTCAGTTTGGGCTTAATATATCTACAAAAATCAAATAAGTTTCATAGTGAACAAACCAAGCAGAACCTACGACCTGTACAAATTAGATGGAACAAGTTGGAATGGTACATGTACCTTGCACACTTACCCTGGAATGCGTGACTAGGTGGTGTTTGAGCGTGAAGGCCATTTTGCACTCGTGGCAGCGGTAAGGCCGGTCGGCCGAGTGCAGCAACAGGTGCGTGTTCAGACAGTGCTTCCTCGCGAACGCCTTGCCGCAATGGGCACACACGTGTGGCCGTTCTCCTGGACATTGCAACATTTATGTAATTACCTAATTTTATTATCAAATGTTCCGTCAGTGTTCGCGGAGTAAGGGGTAAATTCTGAAGGTCCCCCTGTCCCCTCCCTAAACGACAAGTGAAACTAACCGGTGTGCACTCTGGCGTGCGTGGTGAGGTGGTGCTTGAGGAGGAACGACTTGCCGCACTCGTCGCACGTGTACGGCCGCTCCTTCACCGCGATGGGCTGCACCGTCGCCATCACGCTGTTGCCGAGCAACTCCGCCTGCGAATACACCGCCTAACACTCGCTTCATACACTATGTCCTATTCACTACTTTACCGCTCAATACTAAATAGTCGCTGATGGTTTTAGGTTACCATCTTACACCGAGTTAATAATTCTCTCAATTAGAGATGTGCACCGTCTTTACTCTACTTCACTGTACATGTGCAGGTCGATTTTTGGACAAACATTTTTAACTACCCTCTTTCATTATTATATAAAAATAACATCATTAAAGTAAACAGAACAATGCAGAAATCATTTCATATGCCTAAAGTCATTACTGCTCCCTTCTATAGCCACTCCAATGTGAATAAGAGACAATGCCTGACTGCCCGATCTCTATTTAGAAATTTTTTAAACTAACATAGTTTAGCAAGGACAAGGAATCTCCCTTTTAAAATGTTATTACTTATGAAAAAGCTTAGCTAGCCCTTAAATATCATGTATCCACAGGGATTCAAATAAATAAGTCACACACTCACTTTTGGTGAATTATTAGCGGTTCCAGGCTCCTGTTTCGTGTGCAACAAATGGTGCTGATGGATGGTCGTTGTCTGTATCGTCTCCGCTTGTGTTTGCTGTGAGGTTGCCTCCGCTAGGCTCTTCAGACCTCCATTCAGTATTGTATGGTTCAACTGTGATGCGTCTATCACAGGTGTGGCTATACCTTGTGCTTGTAAAGCTCTCTTCATTAGAATCTCATTGCACTCCTCGGCCGTTAACTGGATTGGTCCGATTGGCGTCATAAACGACTTCGCCGACAACGACGTCGCTGAAACAGGTATTTCCACTACTAAAAATTAATGGTGGGTTGTAAAACAGTATCAATACAAGCTAGGACTAACATGAATGTTACAGATGGGGTCTTGAATATATAAACAGAAATTAAAAACATTCAAAAAGATGACCTTCATAAAATATATAAAATAATCTCTGAAACTGGCAAGCATATATAAATACAGGCACACCGGTTTCACATCTGCCAGTAAATATAACAAAAACTGCAGTAGTTTTCGAGTCAAATTTCTACAGCAGTTTCACTGGTAGCTGATGTTATGGGGAGTAACTTAGGCTATATTTATTTTAGTAAAACTTTAAGGTTTGCCACACGAACAAATTAAAATTCATTCAATGCAATATCGCGAGACCCATTATGATTAAAATTACTCTCATACAAAGAAATCATAGGCACAGGTAGTAGTCAAATAAGACCAATAACATATAGGTTCTACATTCACAAATCAGGATTTTAAAGGGCTTTCTTCTAAAGACCAATTTGGATTTGATTACTCTGAATTGATGTGTCTATACAAATTTATTTGTGTCAATTAGAATTTTATTTTAATCACTCAGGTTAGATTTTCTTTGATTCATATTTCTGTGATCACAGTACAGTCAGTACTGTATACTGTACATAAATAAAATATATAAGGAACTTAATCTGAAACTCACTTTGTATGGTGGCTGTTTGATTCTGCTGTCTATTAATTGTATGACCGGGAGCCTCATTTAAAAGAAACATTGCTCTTCTCGCAGTCACCGGTGTACCAGTTGTCACTACCCTCGTCACTTGTGCTGCTGAATTTGACACAGCCACCACTGCACCGACCTTCTCCTGCACTTGAGGGGTTTTGTGCGACATAACAGTTAATGTTGTCTCTGGTGAAACCTGGAATTGCGATTATACATACATAAATACATTTAAGAAAACTCAAAACTGTGACTCAAAGTTTTAATATGTAAAAATAAGGTTTTTAATATAACTGATTATATACCCATCTATCTGTTTAATTAGTTAACAATAGATTAAACAAATAATTGTCGTCTATATATTTATTTTTAATTGGCCAACATTTTGGTGACTGATTTCTTATACATGTTTTCATAAGGATGTTAATTAATTGGCTTTGATTCATCATGAATTTTGCTAAGATCTAATATTTTTTCAGTTACTATCACCCTGTCTATTTAATAAGTAGAATATTTACTACAAACTAAATTTAACACAATACTTCTGTATTAATTTGAGGAAAGTATAAACTAGTTTACATGTGTCCCAGATTGAGGTATACATGATTCTAATGATAGAACATAATTAAGAATTAAGGAACCAGCCAGTTACTCGGTCACACATTTAATTAATTGCTTGTATAGACAAATAAATGCTTTCTTTTGTGTTTTCCTAATAACTACAGCTATTTTAGTAGTTCTAATAGGGAATAAAATATTATCGATGAAACAAAACCTTCACAATTTACTGCTCTGAATGAAATATAATCCCCCATATAAAAATTCTTAGTACCCACTTAATTCTTCTACCAAAAGGAGTGTGAGATTCCATGATAATGAATTCATCATTTATCACGCTTATGTTCTACATGAAAGAACCACAAAAGCAACAAATGAACTTTGATACTGGCAGCAAACAAAAAACATTAAAAGAAATGTGTACAATAACACTAAGAGTACCTTAAGCAGGATATTAAAAGGCATTGGAGAAGTTATTGTTTAAATATTTCTTAATGTCAACTAACTGATGCAACCTCTTAACAAGGCATACAGTAATTATATTTTCTTTATGAAATGAAAAATTAATAAAACTTTGAATTAACATATTATAAAAGCAATTACACAGTTTAACTTTGAATACTAAGCTTACCATGTATTTAATAGACTATCAATTTGGTACATGTTTAATAAATTTAAATAAGTTTAATGTCTAATTAGAACTTTCGAAAACCACTGTCATAAAGTTTAAGCTAAAAAGTTAACTTAGCTTTAACATTACATGCCACAGTTCTATGGATAAATAATTCATTAATACACTTTAAAATTAAATTAATTAATGCATTTTAACTTTTATCTTGATTATTACATTTTAAGATTCTTCACTTTGACATGGCCTTTTGACAGTTTCTTGTACACAAAAACGGTCTATACTCCACAAAACATACACAAACATTTCCTAATAAGACAGATGACATCACAACATTTACATATAATTTAATGATAAGGAACTTTACGTACACTTACTGTGTTACCGAGCGTGTAGCTCATGCTGCTAGGAGTTTCCACTTCACCTTTCGTGAGGTCTGCACTACTCGTGAAACCCCACGAGTAACCAAAGCCCGATACATTACTCGGAGTTGGCATACACATGTTTAACGTTTATGTACAATCACTACATTAAAAATAAACCGATCAACTAAACCCTGTCTCGATAGTAAACACGACATTCATTCATGACAGTTTAGCCATTATGAGACATGTAACTACGCTTTCACAACCACACACACACCTTCAATCAAAACACCGAAAACACTGTATCATCTGAACATAAACATTATTGCATTACATAAACACGATTCCCCCACGGTTTCCATCAAATTGACGCCTAAACCTAAAAAATTGGCCTAATCAACTCAATGAAAAAGGCGGCATAGGACGCTACAGCCTGCATTGGCACGCACCGATTCTAAGATAACCGACATATTTTAGTGATTCCTTTGCAGAAATTTAAAATCAACATAGTCATTAGGTAACAATGAGCTATATAAAATTAAAATCAAACTATTACACTAGACGATTTTATAAAAACAATAATTTTAGCGCACACACAAAAAACTGGACGCCATTTTATTGTTTATGGTCAATTATGTTTTTAAAAACGTAATTACACCGTAATGCATGAAAACTTTACTTAAATGCCAATTAAATATGAGTGTGAAAATAATTTAAGCAGGTTTTTTTTATTTAATTATAGCAGAGAAATTCAAGTCAATAATACTATGAATTCGTATTACTCGACAATTATACTATTACGGTAATAAAAGCCATAGAGATGTTGTATGTTTTTTTTATTTTATTATGTTTCGTTATCGTTATTTTTGTACTATATTGAAATGTCACTTGCTATTCATGTTAAAAATCTGTCAATGTCATAAAATGTGAGTCTGTTACTAATAAAAAGAATAGGTAGTTCGATTAATATTAATTTATTTTTGGTGTTATAGTTATAATAGTTCTCATAAAAAGAGACGCAGAATATTGTTTATTATAAAATAGAAAAAAACAATCGTCATGAATCCTATGTCAATGGACAGGGATGAGCCTTCCTCTTTGTTGTCGTTATCAAATCATTCTCTGGAGCAGTTCGTACTTTTAGCCAAAGGCGCAAAAGGTTTCGCATGTGCAGAGCTCATCAAGCAGGTTTTAGAAGCGCCTGGCGTTCACGTGTTTGGTGAACTTCTGGAGGTGCCGAATATAAAAGAGGTTAAATTTCTTTTTCGTATTTTACCATATATTTACATTGATTTTACTTTACTACATAATGTTGAACATAATTTATTTATTTTGAAAGAAGCAAACAGGTTCTCCTATACATGTGTGATACTTAATACAAAATATACATATATATATATCCATGCAGATTCTCAAACATGTTCTAATCAGCATGATGTGGAGAACATCACAACCACCTGATGTGCAGAATAAGTGTTTCATACACATTCAATATTTACAATATTTACCCAAGGGACTAATACCTCATATTAATCACTGCCGTTCTGGATTCTCTAATGCTGAAAATCTCAAATTTTCTATTAACATTTGTTCGCTTTGAAGGACTTTGGTCGTCCAATGCTGATTCATATTTCTTAAAAGTTATAAAGTTAAAAAAAATACTATTCTCACATAATTCATAGATAGGGTAGGCAGAGGAGAGTGGTAAACTCTCATGTTTCATTAGTTAATGTTATGTCATACCATGGAATAGAAAAAGTGCCTCTTGTAATACACTGGGCAGAAATCTAGACTCCGAGCTACCGCTAGGAAATCTAAGTAAAAAAATCCAATAGTCTCTGAGCTGGGGATTACAGAAACCAGAACCTCTTGTTCCATCAACACACTTGCAACCAATCAACCACCAAGGCAGTTTTTGTTTAAAATTGCTTATTAGGAAAAATATGTATGACAATTAGAAAACGAAACTGTGATGAAAGCTAACATCAACTTTTGCTTAAAATGTATAAATAAGTTAAATATGTGTTCAGATAAAAAAAATAGATAAACTGGCATATCGTAAACTGTCGAAGCCGAGATAAATGCCTCTACTGCGATCTAGAATATCATATATTTTTAAAGGATACTTCTAAATTCCATTTCAGCTAGAAACTGGAGCTTTCGAAAAGCATTTCAAAACTCTCAACCTATTTGCATATGGCACATACAAAGATTACCTCGAGAATAAGTCTGAATACCTGGAACTGTCACCAGTACAATGTAAGAAGCTCCAACATCTAACAATAGCCACATTAGCTACTCAGGAAAAGTGTATACCATACAGTGTGCTGCTGAAGGAACTCGATATCAAGAATGTCCGGGATCTTGAGGATCTCATAATAGAAGCGATATATGCAGGTATTAAATTTCACTAAATGTAAATATAGCTGTCTTGAATTAATTGAATGAATGAATTTATAAAATATGCTGATTGGAGAACTAGAAAGATCATTTTGCAACATTTTTCATACCCATCTATGCTACACTGCCAAAGAACAGATTTTTATACTCCTCATTTGGTGCTTTGGCTTTTGTAAATGACCTGTTGAACCTTTGTAGATAACCTGTTACCTATAAAACATGTCTAAGAACAAATGTTATTTGAATGGGATAACTTGATTTCACAGTGTTCCAATGTATTTACATAGTGGTGTGGGTAGACATCGGCCTTTATCTTTCTTTATCCTCATCACAGCATAGACTTTCGGAAAAGAAAATCTTCGTTTGAATCTTTTGAAGTCTAACACCAACCAGAAATTTCATTATTTTTCCACATCCATCAAAACTTACAAAATACCCTTTAAAATATGGAAGCGACATTTTAAAAATCTAGCAAGATTATTATAATAACCATTTCCTTGGCTATCCTTACAGATATAATCCATGGCAAACTAGATCAAGAATGCAAAAGAGTGGAGGTTGATGTTGCACTAGGACGTGATGCGAGACTCGAAGACGCTTCAGCCATTGCAGATGTGTTAGCTGACTGGTGCAATGCTTGCGAAGCAGTGCTCAACTCTGTCGATCGGCACATACAGCGTGCTAACCACCACAAGCAACGTGCAATAAGACACCAGCAAACAATCGATCAAGAAGTATGTTTTTATAATGCCCTAAGAATGTGGATAATATAAATTTAATAGATGTTGGAAATTATCATGTGGGCTATTTGAATTGGTTAACATTTTATCAATGACTCACAACTTAACGACTGATCAATAATTGTAGTGAGCAAAATAAAATCTCAGTGTTTACATATTATGTGACAATTTACTCAACAATCATAAGTAATCAGTAAGGCTTCATAAACGTTTTGAAGTGGTGAAATTATGAAGAGAATATTTCTAGTGAAAAAGAAAATTTAAACTGTAAATGGGATTTTTAAAATACTGACCAAGTGACTAATTAGGCTAGAATGTTGGCAGATTAGGTGAGGTTAGGTTGAAATGGGTTAGGTTACATTTATATTCACTTACCTGCTATAGTTTAATAGTGTTCCTAAAAATCAATATTGACTTCAATCATAAATTAACAAATACTTTCAGTGATGTGATGAATTTTTTTTTATGAGCCTAGCATTAGTCGGCAAATTATTATACACTTATTTTTTTTTTTTACTTTATTTAGTATAAAATTTTTGACAGCTTATATGTCATATGGTTGGGATTGATCATAAATGCAGTCTTTTCAGCCAGCCAGTCAGCCAGTCCTGAACTGTATTGCTACTACAATAATTATTAACTGGCCGAAATTGCTCTTGGCCCCAGTTACTGGTTTTATTTTGACCCAGTAAAAATATTGGTGTTAGGACCAAGTAGTGACTTTGAATGCCAGATCATAATTTTGCCATCACCATTTCTGCTACTGACAGTAATGTTTTTATCGTTAAATCATAGACAGCAAGTTGTCCCATTTAAAGTAAATGAATATGAATTTATTTATTCCTGTAACTGTTGGAAATGTATAATGTTACACAGTGACAGTACTCAAAATGAAAAAAAACTATATAATTCACATTTATAAATAATAACATGCTTATCCAATGTAATTTCAGATAGTGTTCATTAAGAAAACTCTCAAGTCTCAAGCGGAGAACGAAGAGAGCGGTGCCGGTGGTAGCGACTCTCACTCGGCGCCAAAGAAGCTATCCGGCAAAAGCAAATCCATTCGCAACGCGAGCAAATTCTGGCAGAAGAACGCATAATGGTCTCATTAATTTGGGTACCGGCTAAATCCTACATGAACCATCAATACCACAAAAGTTGTATTCAATAGATGTAAAAAAAATGTGTGTAATGCAAGTATTTCATATTTTTGAAACATGTGTGTTATATTACACCCAAAATGCCAGAGAAAACAGTGCTGTTGCATAAAAATAAACTTAACTATGTTTTATACCTAAAAATTGTATGATTGAGTGGATGGTTAAATTATACTGTAATTATTTCTTCTCGTTTTTAAATCTAGTGTTGAAAAATGGCACATACTCATGTAGTAATTAGAAATTTGAAAATCCGTTAATTGTTACAAGATAACGAGAACTACCAACACCTATTCCATGGGACTTAAATATAACTGGTAAAAAGTGGGAGTGTACTACACTCCTCTGCCTGCCCCTTCGGAGATTAAAGACGAGATGTTACGTTTTTTTTTTATAACGAGAACTCCAATAAAAATTTATTTCGATCATCTTGTGAAAGAGACCTTTCATTCTTCAGGAGGCATTTTTACACTGTATTAAACTGTTTGATGTGAGAGAAGACCCAACTATTTTTTTGTTACACCCGGTTAAATTTGAATAACATATTCAGTCCAATCTGGAGTTCAAATGATTTCTACCCATTGCTATGCCCTTTAAGTTACATAAAAAATTAAAAACGAAATGAAAACAAGAAAACACAGAACAGTAACTGAAAACAAATTTGGCTAATATAATATTGTATTTTTTTTTTAACTTTTGTAGGATTTAGCCAATCCCTAACAGGATGTATTGTTGTTGACAACCAAATCTGTGACTTGTGGTAGTAGCCGGAAACACTGAATGGTGAGATTAAAGTCAAAGCTAGCATTTAAATGTATGGTATAAAAATCTACAAATAATTAGAGATTATTTTTTGTATATTAATTTTGTTGCTGTTTGACCCATACATTATTGTTATGGATTGGGGCCAGATCCTTAGTATCCTCTGTACAGGACAATAAAGATTAAATATATATAAAAATATTGTTGAAATTGTTAACTACTGTCCATTGTAATTAAACAGAAAAAAAAAAATTTTTGTCTTTGATCTGGTCCCACTGGTTAGCACTTTTGTCGGTTGGTTGGTGTTGGGCCATGTACATGGGGATTTGAATTTATAAGAAATTATATCTTACCTTGAGGCAGTTCAAAATGTTAATATATCTATATGAATAGAAGGAAGATCAAATGGAATAGAGAATCACAGAACTATTTCAATAAATAAATATTACTTACTGATGGATGGAGAGAATTATATAGTTGATAGGTCACATCGGTATACCCATATGCCTAACTTCGTCTCGTTTTTTAAGAAGCAAGAGAATGTATCATGCCATGTTAAATAGTCACAGTAATAATTGTTCTCTCAATCTATTCTTTAATTACCACACTTCTATTATTTGCAATTACAATCATTGCTACTTAACTCCAAAACCATAAACAATACTATGACATACTTATTTTAGGTACCCTACCTGCTTTTGGTTTAATCTAAGATTTCTACTGATATCTCCAAGTATGTTTTGTCAAGCAAGTTGGCTTCGAGGTTGTCAATAAAAATACAATAAGCATTGAGTCCAGCCAAGTCAGTTCTGTCGATTGTTGTCAACAAAGGACCTACCTAAGATGTGTATAATTTGCTCATATGTTTAATAAATGTAAGGTGCCACTCTATAATCTGTGTTGTTATTTTGTAGTCGGCTTTGGAATAGCAATAGTATATACTGAGTCATCGCTCTCCATTGACAAAAAGGTAAGATAGAACTAAAGACCAGTAAGTATTACTCTACCTACCCACAATACCTAAAAAGAAATTTCTTATATGCACACAAATTTTCTATAAACAAGAAACTATTAGGATCCTTATATTTTTATGGAAATAAATTTGAAACATGAAAAAATGTGAATTGAAATGAAACCAAATTTAATATTTAAATAATATTTCATTAAATTATAAGTTTATCTATCATACATATAATTAATATTAAAGATAATCTAGTAAATATCCATCCATCAGCCTTTGGTAGTCCATTGCTAGACATAGACCTCTGACAATCGAAGCTACTCCATCCACCCTGCAAAATAGAAAAATATATTATCTACCCGAAATCCAGAACAGACAAATTGGATGATAAGTAAAACACATAGTAAAGATATTACTGATAGAAAACTACACGAATTTTTCGAATACCGATTCTTGTTCCCCTAAAATTTCATGGTGCTGGCTCCGGTAACAAAACAAGCTTTTTTTAATCTAGGTAATAATAATGCTATTTTTAATAAGGATGTTTCTGGAAACATTTTAATTAAGGTAGTACGTGATACGTTTTAATAGTACATTTGTTTCCTGGTGTCCGCATTTAAGAATAATTAATGTTATGTACTTAAAAGTAAACAAACAAAACGCGGGCATTGTTGAGTTATACACTACATATAATTTCTACCATTTTAGTAAAATTTTGTTTCAAAATTAGCAAAACGATAATAAAAAAAAAACAAACTAAACAGTACTCTAAGTGTGAAGAAGTATCTTTTTAAATTAAGTTGTTAATATACATATAAACAAGTTCTATGAAAAGATATGAAAGAATACCCTTTACAAGTTCGGTTTGAAATTCAAACTAATATTATTTATACTTGTTAGTATATGTACCAAACTTTTTAAGGAAAACATGCAAGTTATAAAAATCTTGTGAAGTTAATAGAGCACGTACTAAATATTAAATTAAATTAATACATCTACGTCATCCATTCCAATTTCAATTTATAATTTTTAAGCCAACCATTTGACAGTAGCTTTTTTAACAATTTAGTGTAGTAACCCAGCAAAATAAATGCCAAATGAGTGAGAGAGATAAAAAGACGTAGACCTAAGCTAGGAACTGAGATAGAAAACCGGCTGATACGAAACACATTCGTCTGAATACGAGTATTGCCACCCCCGACCGTCTGTTTTGACGCAGCAGCGCAAATAAAGTGCGCAGGCAGTGCAGCGATTATCACGTTCGCAGGCCACTGAAAAGTGATGTAAATAACACATAAAAATCGGTAACATTGTAAACAAAGACTTTACAGTACTTACAACACCCAAACAGCTCATTAATCGTGTCGTGAACGTTCTCAGCACCATAGCAACCGATGAGTGAAAACTACGACACAAGTGACTATTGACTATGTTAAAAATGAATCCGTGAAATTACGATTTATTCTAGAGACTAGTTACGTTAAGGACTCAGTTTCGCAGAGTGCTGTATCTCGAGCGCCCTCGTGTATTGGATGAACAGAAAGGCAAGTAGTCCTTTGTTAGGATCAAATCAGTTCACCTTTCACGTAGAACGGATTCACGGTCAACATTGTTATGTACTACATTTATTAGACTGGGCGTGAGGAAAAGCATCATACTTTAGGTATTCATGACGATCATATCATCTTTTCTTTTTGTTTTGGCATCTCACTCATAAACGCAATAGCACAACGTTGTTGAATCGATAGCTCTAGCTTAGTGTACGTGTATTTAGTAACATTGAAAGTAATGCGCTGATTGTGTAGACTGGTTTGGTCTTTGTTGTCGGTTCAGTCAGCTGTTCGCGCGGGGAGGGAGCAACTGGTCGGACTGGTCGCGCGCTTGACATTATGTACCCGTCCCCTTGCTAGCAAAGAACAATAAAAAGAACTGCACCAGTGTATTTTCTTCAGCTCGTGGGGAGATAAATTGACGCGTGCCTATTAGTCCCGACAATACTTCGCTGCACGCGTCCTACAAACGAACTTGTCTTTGTTGTGTTCAATGCAGTAATGTAGGTAACTCGTTTAAGCGTCTTTCGACTTGAATAATTCGTTGTTATTCAACAATACAATTCAAAATATGTTATTACTTATTTACAATTATATTTTTATATTGAACGATATTACTGGTTGCTTAAAAAAAGAACACGTCTCTTGCTTCACCTATTTTAAAATTTTGAATTTCAAATATAGAATGACAAGAAACTATTTTAATGGAAATAAATATGAAAGGAAAGCAATAGACCGAAAGGTTTTATTATTTGCTCAATGCAACCATTATGTATCGCTATACAAATAATAAACATGCATATTACGTTACATTTTATTGTGTAATGAGTTCCGTGAGCTATTTATAGTTAGAATAATGAACATCAGTTTGTACCATAACCATTATACGGTTAAATTGCATTTTCAATGCATTCACACCCTATCA
>DWME01000782.1:0-29705 GCA_018244795.1 Parelbella ahira ahira
GGGGCGCGGCGGCGCGCGCGCGCGGCGGCCGCGGCCGGCTGCTCGCCGCGCAGCCAGTACGTGAGCTGGTCGCGCTTGCCCTTCATCGGCACCACGCCGCGCTCCTCCAGGACGTACCCGCCCAGCTGGTCCAGCAGCGCCTTGCACGCCGCGCTGCAGTGGATCTTTAGTGCTGCACGATAATGTTAACGGTCGTCTGTGACTTTAGTTGTTTTCAAAAAATTCTATAGGATTCAACGCTTGCAATAATATCTATATGCTTACGTGCCCCCGTCGATTCGAATCGGCTGGCGGTATTGACTGTATCACCGAAGAGACAATATCTGGGCATCTTTAATCCCACGACACCGGCACAAACGGGTCCTTTAGAAACAGAAATTCATAACATAAATTTCAGGTCTTATCTTTGTTAACAAAACGAGTAAAGTGAGAACAATCATCTTAGGTGCTAAATCAAATATTTTTTAACAAGAAAATAGATTTATGGTACTCCATAAAAAATCTCTATTTGTTAATGAAATAAGGAGGTACCTACGTATTTATAAAATTCTCGTGTCACGGTGTTAGTTCAGTTAGTTGCGATACTCCTCCGAAACGGCTTGACCGATTTTTATGAAATTTTACATGTATATTCGGTAGATCTGAGAATAGGTCGTAATCTATTTTTCATACCCCTCAGTGATATACTAAATCCTTAATTTTCATCTTTCTACCACCAGCCCCCATTTTTTAATAGCAATTTTATAGCGAGTAGTAAGTTGAAAACAATAATTAATTTATTTACAAAAGCCGTAAATAATTTTTTTTAAACGTTTGTTACGTGACACAAAACGCTCCTGATTGGTCGGGTTTATGATGACGTCACTGCTTGTAAACCTCGTTTGCCTACTTGTGTTAAATTAGCTTTCGAAACTGTTATAATAAGATTTTTCTATATTACAATGAAGAACGACATTTACAATGAAGTATACAAATGCTTTACTTAAAAGGCAGCTTGCAGCAGAAAACTTGACTCACCCTCATTGGAAATTTCTGAACCCATTTGCCTATTTTAATCAATAGCCCACATTGTACAATTAAGTATGCTCAAACAAACACACAAACACCTACACGCACATATACACTAGGAGAGGCTGAAAACCAGCGCCGCTGGATCTAATGTCCCGGCCAGCACGAGCTGAGCCTCCTCCTTTTGTCTTTTTTATTAAAGTATAAGTAAGAATATGTATGTTATTGACAATGTAATAAGACAATAAATTGATTTATTATTATTATCTAAAGGCAAATCGGGCACGCTACCGCTGAAACTGATATAGATGAGTAGTCCGTAATACCGTTATTCTTCCATGTACTTGAAACTAGGCGCGCACCTGAGTGGATCCCGACGCGCAGCAGCAGGCGGTGGTCGGGGCGGTGGCGCACGCGGAAGGCGCGCGAGGCGGCCAGCAGCGCCAGCGCCATGGACGCCACCTCGCCCGCGTGCAGGATGCCGTTGCGCAGCGGCAGCCCGGATACCTGCCGCACCGCTTTCATACAATTCCACTTTTCCACTCACTTTTCGAATATAGACATAAAATAGGAACGCATCTTTAATCATTCGCCTGTGCTACCCGAGCGCTCACTTTTGTTTGTATCATGTTCCATGTTGCACTTTTGTTTTTTGTCCTCTCACGATCGTTCGCTACTATGCTACCTTTATTTATCGTTAATAAATCCAGTATTTTTCATAATATATCTACTGCATTATTTCTTAACTCAGCATAGCATGATACAATTCAATTATATGTGCCTTCTCATATTTAATTTCCTAGAAAATAAACATACATAAATAGGCACTACCAGAGACTAGTAACTCGTGATGCGTTTTGCTACTATACAAATAATACAATATCTTACTGACCACCATATACGCATCGCCAATAGTTTCCACCTTGTACACGTCGAAGTTTTCCAAGATTGAATCGAAGCATGTGTACAAGTCATTCAGAAAATCCACCACCTGTAAATAGGTACACAATATCAGTCTGAATACTAATATATTTTGTAAATAAAGTAATAGCTCAATTGATTTAGAGAATAACCAGTGAGAGTAGTTTTAGTTATTTTAGTGAAATGTATCACCTGTAAAGGGGTACTTTCAGCAGACATGGCAGTGAATCCCACGATGTCACTGAAGTATATAGTAACTGAGTCGTAACTCTCCGGCATCACCCGGCGGCCGCGCTTCAGCTGTTCTGCGACCGGCACGGGCAGCATCTCTTCTAGCAAAGCCTCTGATGAACAACAAAACCAACAATTTTACATACTTATAATATGCAAAGAAAAATTTCAGAATTTAATTGCAATTCGTGTACGACCGCAACGGCAGTTTTGACTAAAACTAAAACCTGAACTATTAACTAAGTATTCGGTTCTTATTTAGTCTTGCCCGAAATCAAAACCGAAATTGAAGGCAAAATTAGGGTATTTTATTTAAAATTTTCTATCCAATTTTAACCTAAACTCTAAGGTTGTCTTCGGTTTTACAATTAGGTAGGTATCTCAAATTATAACTGACGGACAGTTATTTTTAAATTTCCGATCAAAATCAAAACTAGCCGAAGTTATAATATTTTTTGAGCGAAAGTGCCGAAAATTCGATCCGACGCTAATTAAGTATAACCAACATAGTAATAATTATAACCGATATGGTAATTAGAATCGAGTTCAATGACATCAGATAAAGACAGTACCTACGTGTTCTGCATAATTATTGTCAGATATTCAAAACAAATAAAGAAAGTGTAAAAGTAATCGTGAATTAGTTCATAGAACGAGTTTACACTCGTATTCAACTATCGTGATCAACGTTTAAATCAATCTAAATACTTAACCAACATAATCAATCATTTCTTAGCCAACAAAAGCGTTTAATTCGTGAGCAAAGGATGTAAGTATGTACATATGTATAATAAGTCAGTTTTATCAATGCCGTATACGATTTGCAGTCAGTAAGTTAATAGCTTCTTTTAACGTCTTCGAACTTATAAACTCCGCAAGATTAATGTTAATAACGATATTAATGTTAAAAACGTATGACGAATCCAACTCCTGTCTTTTAAGTGTCAAGTGGGCAGTGATAACTGTACATCGTCTTGATAGGTGTGCGTATTTTAAAATGACATTTATCAGCGACGTGTTGTCTGTATAAATCGTATTAAGCTTATCGCGGTGCGCGGTGTGAGTGAACCTACCGGTTTTCTTTTTCTCTTCTTGCAACTGGTCGGTGCGCTCGTCAACTAACGCTTCCAGATTGTTCGCGTATTTTTCCATCATGGCGATCATGTTGTCAAAAATGTTCGGCTTCCTGGAATTTTACATATGTGGGCCATGGCGAATACTTATCGTTAAAAATGTTTTATTATTTGGCTGTGATTCAAAAATCATAATACGGACCGGATATTATTTGTTAACAGAATTAATATAAATAGAAATTTATGCTGATGATAAATATCATTTTGCATTATGGTATAGCAAGGAAACGGGCATTTGATGTTGAAATCTTTATCAAATTATATTCATTGACTAGATAGATTTGAATCTTAAAGAGAAAATACTTGTTCCGAATCGATCATACCAAAAAAATTATCATCACGCCTGTGATCCCTGAAGAGGTAGATAAAAGAGCGTAGTAGGTACGCTGCCACGTTTCACCAGTTCTTTACGTCCGTATACTCGTATATTATAGAGTGTGACCCTGAGCCACTACTGGGAATTTCAAATTAGAAAAATCCAAGAGTACTCGACATGGGCATTGAAGCTAGGACATTTCAATCAATAACACAGTCGATTTGATCATATCGATTGCTATTATAATCGATAATATGCATTATTTAAAAAAAATGAAAAGATTAAAATTATTTTCGCTCACATGCCCTTCCGCAGTGGCCGTAGTCGCGCTCGAATCTGCTTGAAGTCCGGGCGGCAGGCGGCGTCCTCCGCCCAGCACTCCGCGCAGCACTCGCGCACGCAGTCCGCTCGGCCCGACAACGCGTCCAGCGGTGGCCTGCACATAGACTTCAAGTTAAGATTCTGAAACTGTCTAAAAACAATCTTTAGTTACCACACATTTCACATTTTCTATTTAATTAACATTTAACATTCATTTCTGGTGAGGCCTATGTCTAGTAGTGGACGGGAGTAGGCTGATAATGATGATAATAACATTTTCTTACAATAAGCAAGCGTTGACATAAATATCAATTACAAAAGTTTGCCTCGTTGGTCGAGCGGTTGCAAGCACGACTGCCGATCGAGAGGTCCTGGGTTCAAATACCGGGTCAGGAGCTATTAGATTTTACTAATTTAGAATTTTTAGTAATGACTCGGAGTCTGGAATTGTGCCCGGTGTATGGCAATAGGTTCACCACCTATTCCATGGGACTTAAACGAACTGGTGAAACGTGGCAGTGTACTACATTCCTCTGCCTACCTTTTCGAGGATTACGGAATAAAAAATAATAACAATATTTGTACTCGCCTTAATTAGCGGAATCTCGAATACCCCTCCAATGATTTTCATGATATTTGGTATGAAAGGGGTTTTGGGAGCGATAAATTATTATTGATCTAACTAGGTTTCATTTTTAGAAAACGTCGTTTTATCCCTGTTTTCAGGTAATGAAAAACTGCTACCAAATCATTAGAATACGATAAAATATAGTAGCTCAAATTGGGCGGTCCCGAAACCAGAAGACCCCGGTTGGAGTCCAGATGTCTCCGGCCCTATTATTTTTCACTTTTTTTTTAGTTGCTTCTTTTGTGAGAAAAACTATTATTGGGAACCCTTTATTAAAGCATCTAATTTGTATTTTTAAATAAATCCAAAAAATAAGGAGCTAAGCTCGGTCATCCAGGTACTCAAATAATTAAAAATTAAATTGATTAATAGAAGTACATTTTTCGCCATCGCTTACTGCTAGTTCGTTAATAGAGAAACGAAATTTGCCTTTGTGTTTCTGTTCAGTGCAGTTGCTTAAGTGGTATTAGGTCATGTGGGAGCGGGCTTAAGCGGGCGTGTTTGGCGTCAGTGAGGTGCGAGTGAGCCAAGGTACCGGTACCGTCACGACACATACCTACCTGTAGGGCGCTGCGGCGGGCGCGGCGGCGGGCGCGGCGGCGGGCGCGGCGAGGCGGCGCAGCAGCGCGGGCGGCGGCGGCGCGTCGGGCCCGAACGGGCCGCGCCGCGTGTGCAGCTCGTACAGCAACAACGCAAACGCGTATATATCTGACGCCGCGGACCCGCCGCGCACTTCGCCCGATGTTGGAAAGCAGTCCTTGCCCCATCCGGCTTGACGAAGCAGCTCGGGTGATAAATATACTAGACCTGAGAAAAACGTTCATGACATCGTACCTGTATCTAAATTTATCTTTAACCATAAGAGTGTAGGATTTTTTGGTAAAAAAACCTAACATCACACCAGTAATCTCTGAAGGTGTAGGCAGAGGACTGAAGTACACTGCTAGTTTCACTCGTTACGTTTAAGTCCCATGGAATAGGTGTTGAGCCTTTTGCCATACGCCGGGCACAATTGCAGACTCCGAGTCACTACTAGAAATTCTAAATTAGAAAAATTTAACTTTATAGTACCCTGGGCATTTATCCAGTAAGGGAAAAATGCGTTTCCTTTTCAAATATAGACAAAGTACGGGTTGCCATATGTGTACAAAAAGGTACATGACTACTGCTGAAGTTATCACCACCTAGACCTCCAGCCCCCATGTCATAAAAAATGAGCAAAACAAAGACCCCCCGCCCCCCTATACTGCTTACGTAATACTAGAACGGCCCCTAATATGTAATTTAAAACATATATATAATTTTACTTTGCCGGCATTGTGTTCACAATTATTGTAGTAAGCAATCTATGGCATCCTACTTTGGTCAAGTTCCTGGTTAAAGTGGGTGGAGAGGTTCAACGTAGCGTACGCTATGCAACCTTGTAACACAAGTGCTAAGGACATTTTTCGGATAGGAGTTCCAGAGTGCATTTCGATACAAAGAAGTTTAAATTGTACGTATGTTTATATTTTTGCACATAGATTGACATAGAATTATAATGAATTATTTTTCTGGTACTTTATTATCGCGATGAACTCGAAATGTTTGTTTACTTTCAATATGAGATCGAAGGGCATTCGGTTCGGAAGGTGGCATTTCGCCTCTCCTGAACTCTCTGAGCCCGAAGTCTGCGAGCTTCACCACCCAGCGCGCGTCCACTAAGCAGTTGGAGGGACGCAGCGCACCGTGGTACTGAAGCGGTGACTCATGAATGAATGTCATTCCCTGCAAGTATTTTTTTAATTTTTAGTACATGTCATTTCTTTTTATTACTTTAAATTTGTTGGTGTACATAAATAAACAAAAATTGAAACAATTCCGAAGAAAACAACGTGAATGAATTTCAAAATAATGCAGCACTTATAACCTACTGATTGTTAACATACATACATATTATATGCAATACATAACCAACTATGCGAAGTTTCCAGATACGTACGCAACAATATGTAGTCTTATATGTATACCTATGTATATACAATACATAACGAACAGCGAACTTTCGAGATACTATCGTCCGTGACAAATATTTTAAATCGATTAGAATGAGCAAGTATCCATAAATCATCTAAAACTGAATTGTACGTTAAACAACATACCCGAATAATATCACCAACGAGAGATGCAATGAACATGTTGTCCAGCTTGATGTCTTCGTTTTCTAAAATGTCCTGCAATCGTAAACATTGTTGAATAAAAAAAGCAAAAGTCTAAGTTATAACTATGAGTGTAAACTGCAATCTTCAAAGTTACGATCGGCAATAATGTAGACTGTGGTCTGCCATCTAGTCACAGTTCTATCTTATTTTTATAAATGTAGCCAAAGTAAATCAAGTTACAAGATCACCTTAAGACTCCCTCGCGTGCAGTATTCGGATAGCGCGCACACATTTGGAGGTTCAATGCATGCCCCTACAAATCCATTTACGTTGTCATGTTGAAGATCACGCATCTATTCAAAAACGGAAATATCTTGAATTAATTGGTCAAGTTACATACCTTCTGTTAGAGTCAATATTGTCACTTTTTAAATATAACCGCCAGTTCTCTTTGTGGCAAATTTTAATATCATCAACGTTACGTGATATTTTAAAGTAATTTTTTTCATTTATTTTTACTAAAATGAGTAGGAAAAACTCATATTTGAAGTAGGTTATTGGTGGGTATTTTATTAAAAGTCACAGTTCATTATATTGGTCGACACAGACATTTTAGTATATGTATATGCACGTGCATTACTCAGATGGTTAACCAAGCCTTTAACAATAATATAAATATTGTTAACACCCCACCGAATTTGCGGAGAATACCAACGAGAATAATTTATTTCTATCGATGTCTCTTTAACGTAGGAGAAAATTTTGTGTTTGGTGCTTCACTGAAACTTTGATAAAAGTACTGTTGTTGTAAGCGTCCCTTTCTGATCAGCTTTAGGACGGATCCTGCGATATTTTGTTAACCTTGCCGTTAAGAAAATATTGTGGGCACTTAAATTAAGGTTTGTTCCTAAAGTATATAGTGTTGTACTTGTGAGTTAAATACAAGTTACATATTATATTTATTATTAGTATGTATGTAGGTGGGTTTATGTCACGAGTACGTTAGTTGTAAACCAGTAAGAATATGATTAAAAGAGTTAAACAAATTATGGAAACCTAATGCTAGGCCTATAGGACTGATGTTGGGTGTAGGACTTGTACGCAATCTTGTTAGTGATATAGTGGAAGTCGATAGTAATAGTGACGTGAAGCCTTAAAAGGCCTACTGAGATTAAGCCAAAATATATAAAATGCTGTAATTATTAATAATTTTAACAATAAATGTCGTCTAACTTAGAGTTTCACGCTTCCTCCTGAATAAAACAATAAAGGCTGACTAACTTACAATTTTAAGTTCCTTCTTGATTTCCCTGTTGATGTCGATGTGGTGTCGGCGCACACGCTTGACTGCCAGCAGCCTGCCGCGGTAGAACGCGACCTCCGTAAATATGGCCGAGTAGCGGAAGTCCAAGTCAGGGTTGGAGCTCAGCGAGACTTGGCTGGAGCGCCCTCCGCCGGTACTGCCACCCTTCTCCGTGGCGATAGCGTTAGTAGAGTTCGCGTTCCCGATCACACTGCTGTCTTGCTGGAAAAAATCAGCTCTGACCAATTTGCTTTGATCAACTGTATGAAAAGTTGATTCTTTATAAAGAATCCATCTTTGTCTTCTAAATAATTTTGTGGACAAAATCACAAGGGTGCGATGGGACGCGATTAAAATAGCTAAAATGTTGAATAATTCGAGTGTTTTTGATATATTTTAATTAGATAATTTAAATTCATAGTTACGGGAAGACACAACTACTTATACCAACAACATGTATAAATTCCGTTTACCTACTCAGTTTGTTGGTGCGCTGCTCGTCATCTGGCAGGTGGAGGTCCCGGAAGTCTATTTTCCACAGTAGAGAGTCCAGCTCCTGCTCGTATCGCCAGCCGCGGTATAGAGCAAGAGCGGCCAGTGCTAATAGAGCTAAAGTGCCCCCCGAAGCCCCCAGCGCCCACGCTCCCACATGACCTAATATTATAACGTTACGGAATTAGTCGAGTTGGAGAGGGTTCAACCACAAAGGCTTCACAATGTTTGATTAAGGAATAAACAGCCATAAAAACTTTTTTAACCGTCCTACAAGGTAAGTGAAAACCTCTTACTTTGAAAGTCTTAATATAGCAGAAAAGTCAAAAAGAACGTAATTGAAATTTATTCCGACACAAGACCCCCGAGATTTCATGCTAATTAGTAAAATGTAGAGTCCGCTTTTATTTATTTGGTAGTATTTCGTGTATGTTTGTATTTCAACTAAAATTGGGTATGTTGGCAACGTAAAATATTGGAAATATAAACTTGGAAATCCGTTAGCAAAATTCCTGCACATAAATTTTATAAATGCAAAATTAATTCTAACAAGATGTATTCAAACAGAAAAAAATAGTATTGAAAAAAATAGTATTGAAAAATAGGATAAAAAGGGTCGTTAAATTAGATATCATTTACGATGAAGCAAATCTTATAATAGCGCAAAGACATTTAATATTAACAATTAAGGTTTCAATTGAATTTCTAAGGTAAAGACATGACGGGGTTGTTCAAAGGAAATGTTAGGAAATGGGTTTGAAGACGAATCAAAGCATTAAATTGGTTAAAGGGAAATGCCGCGTCAGGCAAACAGTCTTGGAATGTATACAATATAAACACGATGCGCTATAGTCCGGGTGCTTCGAATAATAGAATCATGTTCTCGTCGCCTTTTGCTCTTTCATTATTTGTGAAACAATGTATCGAATTCGTATTTACTTATTCCAAGACGTTCCGATGAAAGGTATGTCATTTACTTTTATGTACAATCCGATGTATCGTGATTTTATTAAATTGTTTAAGTAAATTGTTATTGAGTAACTTAGGGCTACTCTATCTTCAACTCGATTACAAACCAATGGCAATTCTTGAGAAGTAACATAGAAACTCCTCATCTGATTTTGAATCCTATATTAGTCCTTCAGTGTTCCGGATACAACTTTAAAATATTGCTGCTTTCCCGGCAAAATTATAATTATTTTCCAAGTTTATAATTATTTTTAAGTTAGTTACGTATATAAACATACACAGTACACGAATACCTACCTAATATTGGATCACGGCTTAGAGGAGATGTTCCAAGATAAGAAGCATAGCGACAATAAATTTGATACCTAATTATGCACAATTAGTTGTTTATACCAATAAAATTTTATTCAAAGATTCTTGAGACAGGAGCAGGCGTTTCAATCAATTTTAACTGGTTTAATCGAAACTGGTGAACCGTGGGAGTGTACTACACTCCTCAGCCTACCCTTTCGGGGGTTACAGGCATGATGTTAAGTTTTGTCAGCGTTTTCGCTCCGTGGGAACATTCTGCACTCTGTAGCTCATTCTCTCACCAACGTCCGATAGCTTAACTAGCTTGTAAGAATTTAATTCAAAATTGTAACATTCAGTTTTGATTTAATTAGTCTAAGTAATTTCAGCTTTTATTCTTCACTGCAGCCCGCACATATATGTATAATTTTCTCGTAAATACTGTTTCATAACAATATTATTTGTAAGGCTACAAGTAAGTACCTATGTGCGTATCTTAATGTAAATTATTATCAAATTTTCCATTTTATATCTGTAATTGAGAAAGTTTTATACATAACTTCAAAGTTTGGTCATAACCCTTCCCTATTAAAAATATTTACGCTTCAAAAGTTTTAAAAAGTTGTGTTGGGCTGAGCCGGGAGCAATTCAAACCAACTGTAGTAGTGTACTAAACTCCTCTGCCTACCCGTTTGGAGATTAGAGGGGTGATATTACGTTTTTTTTACATACACTATTCCCCAATACTATTCAATAGAGTTAGGTCACGCGGGTGAGAAACGGAATGCCCGCAGCCACGCGTCGTGTTCGGGACTTTATGCTAGAATGTGCTTTTCTATAAAACCGATCGTGTAAACGATTATTTAACTTATTTTTTTATTAACCCGCAATCATTCACGCGTGTATCATTAACGTCTCATAATTTAAACTTAAGAGAAAAAGGTTATTATTCATATTTTATCACGTTCGTCGAATAGCCTCAAGTGGCCAGAAGAGGCCACTTCGGCAAACGAATGTATTGAAAACCAAGCGGTGATAGCGTGTGTTCGCTTGTTTAGAGCCCAACTTGGATTGTTTTGTGAGTAATATCGTTGGCGACAACACGTATTAGTTTCAAGCAAGCAAATATCGAAGTATAAAGTATTGAAGTCCTATCTTAGGGTTGACCAAAGGCTTTTAGGGCTAATTAAGTATCCTTAACATTTTAGTTTATTTACTTGACGTAGGCAGTTTAGTTTTGTAGGTATACATACTAGTATATTAAAGAATAGCAGACGAAAATATTTTCTGATACACTATTCCATATAGTTAAATGACTTTTTTAGAAAGGTAATAGGAGGAATGTTTTATATAGTAAGTATATAAACATAATGTAGGAACATTAAGCGGGAGTGACGCGGCGGGCGGCGCGCGCGGCGTGCGTCCTATGGCTCTGCTCCGCACAGCTTGTCCCCAGTTCCTAACGACGCTTTTACGATACACACCCAACCCACTCATTGTCGTTTACAAAACCTTGTACTTAATGCTGTGCCAGACTCTCGACCTTTTCCCTTTTTAGATCCTTCTTCCTCCGCCTGGCCATTTCATTTCCCGTTTAAATACGTTACATAAGGCGAGTAAATTTTTCATAGTCACCCTTGAAGTGCTCCGTGTTCGTGGTATGGCGTCAGCCGAGTTATTTATACGCGTTTTACACGAGAGCACGCATTAACATAAAAACGTTTTACTTACTGACACATTTTTCGCCTCGAAAACCACAAGGCGGCTCGGAGAGCGGTGCCCGCCCGCCGGGCCATTTCATTTCCCGAAGGAGTCTGACTTCCTGTGGGTAAAAACAGACTTAATGAAATAACACACGTAACATAAATATATATTTGCCTTAATACTAAGTGCGACGTTCATGTTTTTATGCCTAAAAGCACACGTGCGATCCATTAGGAATTCCGCCTACTGGCCGAATTCCTTTCTCTATTTTGTTTTGGTCTGTATTCGATGGTCGTGTAAGTAGGTATTCCTTGTGTGTTAAGGGTCTACAGATTTTTATTCTAACCAGCCAAGGGATTCCTAAAGTCAACGTAAACGTAACATGACGTAACCGTCAATTCAATAACCAACGCTATTCGTAGATCTGTGTTATGTTAGAATTTGTCTTTGCCTATTTGTTTCGCAAAAATTTATACTTTTTACCATAAATATGTCTCTACTAGCAACATCGCAATTTTCAAGATTTGTATAACAAATATACACCGGTATTTGTACATCCCAAACAATTTTAAATAAATCATTTATGATGCTGATCGAATGTGAACGTGTAATTCCCCATATATTCGTCACACACACACGCCATCGGCTGTTCAAAGTGACAGTTTCCAAGAAAACAATTTTGTTTATAAATGACCGTAAAGAATTCCTTTTATGTTGACGTGCTCAGTTGTTCACGTGTCGTTTATAGAAACAGCTGTGACTCAGTTCTGAATCAGATAAACATTCGCCCGTGTCTCATGTACAACGAGTTCAAACAAACCGGTATTGAAGCAAGTTAATTAGTTTTTTCAAGTTTTGTGAGACCACCGAAAAATCTTAATACGATTCGTGACAACGCAATAGTTTAAAGTAAAAATATTTCTACTAAGGATGAAATAGGAATATGGAACTTAAATAACTTTTTAATTGTCATAATAATGAATGCGTTTATTTATATTTATTTTTATATATGTAGAATAGAAAGTAAATGTCTATTTATCAACACAAGAACTGTTGACATTTTTATAACGTAGCAAAGTGTGGAGCCTTAGAAGTAGGTTTACAATGTGCAAATAGTTTTTAAGCTAAAAATTAAAAAGTACCATTGAATATGTTGTTTCTAAATAACAAAATTAACTAGAAATGTGATTCATTTACACACATTAGTTTATTATCTATGTAAGTATTCGTCATACCGGTGCAAATTTGTGCAACACGCCCAGAGGGTAGAGTCCCGGAGGCCGAGTCGGGTCAACGTGCAACAGCGTGTAGTTGCCCTCCGCGTCACCATTGTCGTCCATGTGCACCCAGTACCTGGGATTAATAACTCAAATAAAGTACACTTGGAAGAAGCACGGCAGATCTGTAAGCACACATACATACATTTGGCACTTCGTGCTCTATACCTACCTCGTAAGGGACCTGGCGTGTTAATAATAATAACATAAAATGCTTATATATTTTATATTGACTTCTTCGTTGGTCGAGCGGTTGCAACGGTTGCCGATCGGGAGGTCTCGGTTTCAAATCCCGGCTCGGGTACTATTGGATTTTTCTAATTTAGAATTTCTAGTAGTGACTCGGAGTCTGGATCAGTGCCCGTTGTATGGTAATACACCACCTATTCATGGGACTTAAACGAAACTGGTGAAACGTGGGGGTGTAGTACAACCCTCTGCCTACCCCTTCGGGGATTACAGGCGTGATGTTACGTTATATTTTCCACTGAAATGACAAATACAAATCGCAATTTTTTTTTTATATGTTTATATTTTTTGACACTGAACTATTCACCAATACTATTCGATAGAGTTAAGTCACGCGGGTTAGAATCGGAATGCCCGCAGCCGCGCGACGTCATCGGGACTTTATGCTAGAATGTGCTTTCCTACAAAACCGATCGTGTAAACGATTATTAAACTTATTTTTTATTAAACCGCAATAACTCACGCAGGTGCCATTAACGTTTCATAATTTAAACTTAAAGGAAAAAGAAAGAAAATCTATTTTTTAAATACTGCTACTTATGTTGGTGATCGAATAAATAATAAAATAAATAAAAAGGTTATTATTTAATTTTTAACACGACCGGGCGACCTTCTGAATAGCCTCAAGTGGCCACAAGAGGCCACTTCGGCGAACGAATGTGTGGAAAACCATGCGGCGATAACGTTTGTTCCGTAAGGATCCGTCAACGCTTGTTTAGAGAGCCCAACTTGCATTGTTTTGTGATTAATATCGTCGGCGACCACATATGTATTGCGGTTTCATTTATTGTACAAAAACTTGCCGATGTACAACCCTACATGATAAGCACCGTCGCTAAAGGGCGAGGATTCAATAATAAGTGGCTAAGTGACCGTTGGACACTGACGATGTCTGTTTACGGACCAATCAGTTTTTACTCGTTCCTTCGTATGGCTAATGACAAAACTGGATGCTCAATCTATGTAAGACAATTGCGAGAAATATTCGTGTTTTATGTATTGATTAACATGCCTTCAACATCACGTGAGTTTACGCGAAGTATGCCGTCAATGGTCATGAATTTATTTATTTAATATCCAATTACACAGAACACACGATTATTTATTTGTGTATCGCAAGTACATTGCAGAATTCGTGTTCCTGCAATTACATGTGAACACAACATGGTAAATTCAAGGGTCTAAAGTGCCTTATCTTTCTGGACTTTAAAATTGATATCTGTACATATACGAGTACGTAAATATCAATTATAAACAATTGTAATAGCCACTCATATATTGTTACGCAATGTTTCAAAACTGATCTAAAAACAATTTAACACATATTAGCTATTCTCTAATTGATTCTCCAACTCTCCCCTCCCATAAAATGACTGGGTTATGTTATTAAGATATTATGACAACAGTTATGCTACACATGAAAGTATGTGCCGATGGTAAAAACATTGTGCGTTTGGTAGAAACAATGTAATTTGTGCCTCGCTCGCTAATCTCAACGCCGTAATGACGCCATGCACGCTATGCACGACACTATTATTTTTATTATAGAGCACGTTTTCACCACGCGTGCTCTGCGTACTGTTACCACGTTCATAGACAAAAGTGGGACACGTCCATTTTATGTCATGTATCTCATTTACGTCTAACACATTGGCATCACCTTCTATACGCTAACAACACTTCATATACATCAATTATGGGTTATGCTCTCCTTTTAGAGAATATGCATAATTGAAAACTGCAGTGTGACATGTTTATTTCGGAAGCAATTCGACGTTTCGAACGATACTTCTGATTTTGTTTTTTCCATCTGACAGTTCCGGTCCGTACAAAACACGTGCAAGTGTGGTTACAGACCAAGTGGCGTGCGTAAGACGCGTGAACGCGCGTTTCGCTCCAATTGCAGCTTTCTTGTGCGCGTACCCTTAGCTGAGGATGTTTATCGCGCGTTATGAATATTATGCGTGTCGCTTTAACGGAGTCTCACGAGGCGTTTTGTAACAGTACCAGTAGTTTTCCTAAATTAAACTGTTAGTAGTAACTTGGAGTCTGAATTTTTGCCCGACGGAAGTCTGAATTTTTGCTGAATTTAGGTTTACCTTCTATTCCACGTTGTGACGTGGAAGTGGGCGAGAACTCTTCTGCTTACCCCATCGGGATGATACAGGATTGATGTTATGTTAGTCAATATAATTTTATCTTTAATTATGCATGAACATTCTCTACCATACAAGCGAAGCTGTGGTCAAAAGTGAGTACCTACTTAACTATTGAATGTTTTATGTATTTACCGAGAACGGGATAAAGTGGAAAGTAAAAATGACGCAACTTGTACGACAATAGATTCTTCGGGGAATAATTGCTAAATCGTGATAATTACAACATCGAGTGTTGTTTCAGGGGTTTTAAGAAAGATCAATTGACTATTAAAGACTAAAACAGAACATCTAACCACATTACTTCGTTCTCTTAGCCATCGAAATAATTTTACAAGTTTTAATTTATTAGAATTAGATGAAAACTATTTTTAAATTCAATTTTTTAATAATCTGACGAACCTGTATATACGAGGAGGTAGAGTACGCAATTGCAACGTTGCACTAGCATTTTAGATATTCTATAAAATCAGCATATAATGCTATTCAGATTTCAGTTAACATATTGTTACCGTACATTGTATTACAATAACATAGATCCTCAAAACGTAGATAGAGTTAGGAATTGTAAGCGAATATCATCCGTCTAGCATCAGCATTCAGATGTCTGAGTCGCTCTATTGAGTGCTATTCAATATGGATTGTGCTGTTTTGAGCTGTCGAGCAGTCAATGTGTTTCCACAGCGAGCTGGAACTTCGTGAACATGTGCCTTGATATGATATGAATGTATACGCGCGGTAGATTTGTAAGGTTAGAGATATTAGGCATTCTTTGCTCTCTGCCCAACTCGTAAGCGACCTGGCGTGAAGATATAATGATAATGAGGTATGATTACAGTTTGTGTTCGGGGATAGTACTTATTGTTTGATCGCTATTCAATCTCTAAATATTGTGTTCGGTTTGTTTGATTGAGATAATATGATATGATTGAGTATCGTGTATTGATTGTGATGTTAGATCTGTGATCGTTTTATGTCCGTGAGCGATCACGTTTTATTGATAAACAAATCTCAAAATTGCTACGAAACTGAGCTTATGTCTAATTCATTTCTATTAAATGTATCATCCTACTCACGAGAAAGACATTTTCTCTTTATTTCTTTATTGATATTTCAATTTTATTTTGATTGAAGTCTGATGTTAAATTTTAGATACAATTCATCTTTTATTCTCTAATGTTCTGATTGAATTTGTTGACTAAATCGATTTTGATGTAACTAAAACAAAATTTCACTCCAATCAAAGCCCTCGTCCTTGTAGCCAAAAACTCTACATCCATATTCGATATTATATAAATAATACTATAATAGGGTCGCGGTTCATAGCGCAGTTAATTGCCATTAAAATTATTGTACATATTTTGTACTTGGAAGGAGAAAAATTTATGCTCGAGATTGAAGAAATGTCGAGGCATAAATAAAACATAAATAGTACTGGAAATACATGGAAAAAAGGTAATGGGTTAAAGCGAATGCCCTGTGCACAATTATAAGTATTTTTTATCTTAATATTTATTATATCTCTACATATAAGTAACTATGCAATTAATTATAAGTTATGTTACCTAGAGACTGATTAAACTATGATTTAAGTGCAAACTGTGCACTTGTTTATATTCAACTGGAACACGTACAAGAATTATTTAAAGTGCAAGAGAATTTCTCATTTTTAATTGTATAATATCAGTTGCTGTACGCGGCTTAATTCTTGGGGAAATCTAAACAATTTCTGTGGATTCTTTTAACGTTTATTTCATTGTAGCTTATGAATAAGTATTTTCTAAGTAGCTTTTGCCTATTTACAAATTTTAAGCTATCATTGTACGAAATCTTATCGAAATCGGTTCAGCGCCTTAAACGAAAAACTTACAGACCGGTAAATTGAGAATTGAGTCTCACTTATTGTTTAGCATTGATGATCACATATTTGTAACACAGTTATACCGCCTTTCCTAATTTGTTTCTTCTACACAAATGGGAGGTACCAGAATACAATTCTGAAATCTCTGCTGTTTTATCTCAAAAACGAATATAGAAAAGAGCTAGTCTATATGAACCATAGACATATCTGTATTTTTCGAAATCTATATATGTAAGTATTTAATTAAAACTCGAAATTACCTTCCGGCTTATAAATTTACATGCTCGCATTCGAAATTACTATTAAAATTTAACTCTGCGCATTAAAGCGCTCTAAACCTCCTGTTATAATCTACGTAAGCTCGAGCTACGATAACATGTAGGTACGTTGTACTCTCGGTAACGACACTGTCTCGGTGCATGATAATGCACAGCTTGAGCTCAATCGCTTTAAGTTATGGCTGTAATAACCTTATTTACATGTGCTTATAGAGAATATTGCACTGGCGGCCTAGTGGTTTAGATTTCAGCCTCACGTTTCGTACATCTCTAAATATCTGTGATCAGGACTGCTGAATGAGAATGAGAGAAGAAAACACATAAAAGTGGAAAGGTGTTAATATAGACCGAGATAACGTGTACGGAATGAAGCTGACAATATTGCAGCGAGTTCAAACTTGTGATATAACTTTTAAATCATTTATTGGCTCCGTACCGCGCTAAATAAAATCAAACCTAAACTTCCAATTTGACTTCTGAAATTGACGACGTTCATAATCTTGTTCGCCCACAATCGAATATGAAATTTATGGTAGCACCAGTAAAGTCCAAATTCAATTGTCACTTCTCTTTCAAACAACAATGTAAAATCTGTTTTATAGATCATTTCATTTGAAATTAAATTCCTGTCGTAATCTCAGGCGAGAAACGTTTGTTTGAATAAGAATGTTATTGCTATAACAATTAAGTTGGTTTTCAAATGCTCTCGAACTGTGTAAGGCGGCGATGTCTCCGCTCTCAGTCAATATCGGTTTGCCTGATAATTTTCACGTTCAGTACAAAATATAGCATTATAGCGATGATAAAAGTGAAGCGGATAACGGGAAATAGTGGTATTTTATTTGAAATTAATTATAATATTTTCATCTTCAAATAATGCGTAGTTAGTGGAATAACTTCTTTCATGAAGTATTTTTTCATGCGTTTTTGCGCAGTGTTGTCACTACTGTTATTTAAATTACAGCAGTTTTATCAAAATAAAAAGAACTTGTTTGAAATTTATTTTAGACGTCGTATCGTAAGAACAACAAACAATTTTGTTTAAAGTTTATCATCTGAACACTTCGATAGTATGTATATGATTATATTGACTTGATAAATCAACGACGGGACCTGGCACATAGATATAACATATATGGGCTAGTGACTTTTCCCGCATTCAGAAGTAGAATAACCGCTGAAGCCTGACGACTTGTATTGATCAGGAATAATGTTTCCTAGACCTTGTAAAATCAAAATTCTTACGCCATCTACAATTGCCTACCCATGCAAGGTGCATAAGCCCTTGGTGTTGCTTAACTTTTATATACGATCCTACATTCATATTTGTGTCACGAGCGACATTAAAACTAAATAATATTTAAATTTGTAAAAAAGATAATAAAATTCAGGTAGTATCAATTAATTTTAATATAAATTTGTCGCCGGAAATCTCGCCGCTCTGAGTCGATGGCATACACCGGCTCACGTTTAGAAGTATCGAAGGCCGCCCGCGGACCTTTATTGTACCTTAACCTTCTCTCGTTTCGTTAAATATTACTGAAATTACCGGGTTCTACAAATTTATATGGCTATTAATCAGCTATTTATAGATAAGCAATCAGTGCTATAAAACTAGATTGATTAAGAATAGTGCTTCTTATATGAGTGTTTTGACATCTGCAAACTTTGCCTTTGCAGAACAGAAAATTATTTCTGTGTGTGCCTTGTGTTTATTGACTGTTACTTTTTTTGTTTTAACTTTACGTCTACGAAATTTCAGTACAGGTACAGTGGAATTAAAGCCGAGGAATTGAGTTTCGTTTTTCAACTGTTTCTTTTGCTGTCACTCAAGCGTTTAATTTATTTGTTTACGTACATTGATGTTGTTGCGATTTTTTGTTCTTTGCTAATTTAAATATCGAGGTCTTTCCGTCCCTTTCTTTTGTAATTTACTGTGATGACACTTTATTAATATACATACGACATCCAAGGAAGAAGTAAGCACGTACTACATTTGTATTCGTCCAAACTAATATACTCATATTTAATAATAAAACCATACTGAGCTGTAGTATCTTTCTTATTTTTAGGCATATATAATATTAAATTTTAACAATTCTAATACTAGGGTATCTAACCTCCAAATTCTTACAACACTTTAGAGGCATTGAAAAAATCCTTTGAAAAAATATGTAATCGAGGAAAATTTGTGTAGAGCGGAATTTAACCCTAAATGATACTTTTTAATGTAGCAGTTTGAATGCCTGTAAGGAACTGAGTGGCCTTGAGATAACTGTACCCCGTTTCGGTACATCTCTGATATTGTGCCGTCGACCTGGAACATTCTTGTCCTGGCCACTTTCATGAATTTACGGCCTTCTTTCGTAAATACCTGGCCTTTCTTATTTTTATGGATTATTTATGTTGTAAAATTTAATCACTTCTCAATGATTGACGTATTGTTTTCCAGTCGCACATGCACTTTATGAAAGCGAAACTTTTATAAATGTGTTTATTTCTTAACGCTTTTATGTAATTGACGCGATTATCTCGCGATCCGTCATGCGTTCATAACAAGTCGATATTACTTTTCCATACTTTCATCAGTTGAACATTTTACTCGAGTTCTGAACTCAAATCGTATTAAAACAAATTCTCCTGGATTCGCTGAATTTTGTTTGTCGTAAAAAGAATTATCCGCTTTAATCTCTGCTACCAATGACAACTCTTATCTTTCTAATGTTGAACACAGGCATCTTATTGGAATGAGAAGAATTTAGGCTATAGTCCACACCTCTGGCCAATCGTTTTAATAATTTTTTTTTACTTTTCATATTAATGTTAAACTAAGATTGTCTGTTTGTTTTATTGATCATCCTGATATACAATGTCTGGTTTCATGATCTTATTTTGTACATGTTTTTAAGCACTGCTCCAAAAACAATTTATTTCCTTATAAGTTTTTTATTAATCCTTTACTCACTGTTTAAGGAGCTATACGTTCATTTACTACTTACTAATTAATGTGCTTTAAAGATAATAAATGCTTTTATCATAGTATCAGACAAAAGTCAAAATTATTTTAATTGTGTCATAATCGTTTCATAAAAATACCAATTGTACAATGGTTATTATTCCACATTTATTATTTAATAGATAATATACAACAATACTTTTACCGATACAGTTATGATACTTTCATTATTAATAAAGATTAAACTAGTACTGCGGTATACATTTCATGATACTGATATTAATCCAAAAAAAAATTGACAGTGCGGACATTTAATATACCTGTTCTACTCCGTGTAGATGACATTGAAAGATAAGGAACTGATTTAAGTTCTATTTCAGATTGGGTCTGCATTGTTAAATGTTTTCCTGGTCGATATTTCTTTATTCTTGTCTTGATGTTCTGCAAACATTATTGTTACGGTTGGAAGTGGAAGGGAAAAATGATGATTAAAATTCCATTGATCCATTTAATGAAAAATGATTTTCTTATTCCTTGAGTTTTTATCATTTGAACTTGTTGCACTGCTTAATGCGTCCAACTTTTTGAATATTTCAAAATGTGAAGTTTTTGTATCTTTTTATTTAGTATATCTGTATATTAGTTGTCAATTAGGTAGGTTTATGATACAGTCGCACTTCCATTGTTACACAGTTTTACTATCAATCATATTCCTATTGTTCTCTTAGCTTTGGAATCGGATCTATTGCTTCTCTGTCGAAAATATTATATTTGTGTATGGTAAAATTCTAGATGTTGGTATACCACTACAGGCACTAACGGTTACCGAAGCAACGAAAAAAATTCGTCTTGTATAACAGTTTTCTAGACATTGTGGCTTCAACCCAATTTTTGTATAGCCCTTGGATATGGGTGAACTGTACAACAAGAAAATTGGAGCACATTTCATAATGCTGGTCCCGTGTGTGTTTCACTGTAGTCGTGATTGAAGTCTGTATCTAGAAACATCTCCGTTTATTATACTTAGCGATGTAAAGTTCTCAAAGAAAAATCTGGGTTTATTGAAGAAGAAAAAATGGTGTCAAAATTCAAACCATTCAACTAAGTCCACAGACCCAGTTCTCAAGTGAGTGTAAACAGACCGATAAGGGTTCTACGTTTACGTGAGATCAGCCTCAAACGAGAGATACAATTTCAATCACGGCCGACCGAATGTGTACCTTTCGACTTAACATGCAACCTTCAGTGAAGCAGTAAGATCAGATATAAGCACTACGATCATGTCGAATATTGCTTTCCATTTTTGTAGGATTACCTACATTACAATCAAAAAATATATATAATGTATGATAAAGTGTCAAAACTTAACGATTCAATCGATATACATATGTGAGTCTAATATCTGCTTAGATCAGTTTCTGAAAACGTTACTAAAAGTTCAAATTGTAAAACATTACATAAAATAATAAATAATAAATTTATTAATTAGGAATAAAGTATATAATCTTATTTTCCTGTTACTCAGCGCGAGGTTATACAATTAATAGATCAGGGAACTAAGTTGTATGTTTTCAATAACGTTGTTGAAAGAAAAGAGCGTTAGAGTGCAAATTTTGCGGGGGTATCGAAGAACGATATTTCATTTAATTTGTAGTGAATTACAACTCAACTACAACTTAGTACTCGGCCTTTTGAAGTTCGAACTAAAAGTATAGTTACAAACTTCGGAACAGAGGCTGTGGTGATATTTCGTCCTGTTCATTTACGTCAGGAATTGTACAAGAAAATACAATAGAAAATAATAACAATGTTGTTTATTCAATGGAGTCAGTAATCAAGTAATTGAATGTTATTGATAAATCAGTGTAAAATTTATTAATCTCATGCGGAAACCCGACTGTGAAGGTTATTAAATATGTCAATGTCACGTTAAATACCGAAATGAATATAAATAGGTTTGATCACACGCATAACTTACTATTTAAAAAATTTAATGTATCAAGAAGTAGATCAGCGCATTGATGTTATTCTTTTTCTTAAAGAGATAAGATGAAATATATTATCTGGGAAAAGTACAATGTACGTATATACACGTCGGTGTATGATAGAAAATATTTTTTCTTCGTTTACGTGTTGAATTGCTTTGACCACAGCTGAGACTTTGAAGTTCTCAGCAGACTATGTAACCACCACATTTGAATACGAAAACAATTTCTTTCTCGAAGCCTTAATAACCTATTATGGTGTGTGGCCGCTCGCGTGAGATACTCGAGCCCTGGCCTCAACTTTGGATGACTGCGGTTAACCGCTCACCGGGAACCATCCCAGAACATAATTCGAGCTTTGTTGGCACGGTCGTCTCGAACGCTTGTAATGTTGCCAATATCCCCTAGAGAAAATATCTTTTCGTAAATATTCCAATCATTTATCTCGGCTTAAGGCCACTTTCAGTATTTTCGTGCTTATAGAACGACGTAAGTTTCCACATATATTGAGGTCACCGGTCTTGATATGTAACTTCGTCCTCATACTCAATCCAAGTCTGTTTTGTTGTGAACTTTGCCTTTATATGGAGACGTAAGTACCTATATTCTCAACTTGCTTTCTAGAAAAATTTTGTATTGTTCGTATCATCTATTCTCATGCTAATAACATGAGTAGGTAGCTCTCATTGTCATTATTGCTTGCTCTCGTCGAGTAGGTACTCCTTCCACGCCGGTTAGAGCCCCGAACTTGCCATTGTATCATACAGTTTCCAATATACAATTAAATCACACTTGCGTTAATCACTTGAGCACATGTTCCATGATTTTCATTCAATAGCTGACTCTTGCATGATTGTGTATATTTTATGAAATGAATTTTTAAAGCTAAATATCACCATAAGCAGAGTAAACAATCACTATATCTCTACACTAAAACGTTACCGAAAGATTTGTGTTAACGTTTTCTTTATAAGGTTCTCCAATATCGTTGCATATGTTATTAGTGTGAGTATCCACAATCCTCTGAGTGGACTCGTCAGTGAAAATGTTTCCTCCTTATTTCCATAAAGGGTTGCGCGTGCGTAGTCCGCATTATGTAAATACGTGTATTGCGGTGTGCCGTCTTCGAGCGTCTTTGCGTTTGACGTGTTTCAAATTGTCTATTAAGTTCAATGTGAGATCATCCATGCTTATGATGTCATCATTTGAAAAAAGATTTTTAAATGAGATTTTTTTTGCTTATAAAAACGCTTTAGCTCTTTAATTTTTTTTATTAACCGTTTGATTTTTCGTGTGAAATATTGCGACTTTGTCAGTTTAAAGTTTCTTGTTTCTATCCCGTGAGGTGTGTATTTGCGTCTTGTTTTTAGTTCGTATCACGGCTTACGTCACTATTAATCGGCTTCAACTTAATGGAATTGAAAGAAAATATAACGTTTTCATTAATATATCTGTTATTCTATGTATTTCATATTTATTTTGTCTTATCATTTTACTTGTTATTTAGGTACTTCGCTTTTGACTACAGAGTTACTTTATATATGACATGTTTATTGCTTGTCTTAATAGACAACACATGTTAATATATAATGTATGTATGTATATAATTAATATTATATATGAATGTATTTTGGAAGTCTTAAAAACTGACAATTTATAACTCCCAAATATCTATTTGTTAAAGTGTATATATGTATATATTACTCGTAAGTGGTTTAATTCCCTTAGCGACGCCTATTATGTTACATATCGTACAGTATTCGTAGTGGGACAAGTCGATAAAGAGTTCAATGCTACTGTTATAATGTTAAATGGAGCTACTATATCAAGCCATACATGATATACCACCGACTCATCATTTTCGAATTCGTTCCGTAATGTGAGTACCTATTATGTGTAGTGTATTTCTGATTTCATTAGTTAGTTAGGTAGTTGTAATTGTAATTTTCTTGTATGTATTTAGTCATTTTTATTTGATACCAAAAGCCAGCACATTTAGATAACATTAAACGTAGAATTTACAATATAAATGTAAATTTGGTGGTTACAAGTAGATAGCAAATGCAAATAAGCAAGCTAGTACTGCGGAAGTCTACTTGTTAGGGGTTATGTGTGATAGCGATGTATACTGAATACCAGTTTTCTTTATAAAATTTGTTACTGCTATTAAAAGCGGGTTATAATTTAAAGTTTTGTGATATATACCTACGTAAAGGTTACTCCTTCGTTGTCGTACACAGAATTTCAACAGATTACCTTAACAGGTGTCCATCTTCCATAAATATCCAAAGAAACTATAGCGTAGGAGAGGTGAATATTTAAAAATAGCTCGTTACATTGAGTAGGCGATAAAACTAATGGTTCGTTCAGCATTGGCTGCTTCTCGCTCGTTTGTATCGATCATAATATCACAATACGTCTTATTACCCTCGATTTTCCGTCATGACTCGGCACTTCCATTATGGTGTCAATGATAATTTTACAGCCGTATATGATATCTCGTAATCTGCAAACTCAATTATACAAATTGCTTTCTCTCTTTAAGGCTCATCAAAAAATTTAACGGAATCGTGTGGTGATGTTCTAAGTAATTCGAACTCTAATCTGACGAATTGTGATTTTAAGTATTAAAAAGAGAAAATGAAAAATAAACAATTGTAATAAACGAAATCGCTTTAATCGAAACAGTGAAACCGTTGAACATGATACTGCCGATCCAAGTGCTATAAGTGCAAGAAAATTGAGTGAAAAACTCGAAAGTGACCAAAAATTTTGTTAATGCAAAACCGGGGCAAAGTGGCGAAATCCGAGTCCCGTGTCGTGCTCGTGGGCGAGGGGAATGTCGATGGATGTTGCTCCTGCACTGGCATGAGGATCGGTGAACTCGGTGGAGTGTTACTGGAAGCCGCGAAGCTGACGCGCTCTTGGTTTTGTCAGAAGCCTGGATACGGGTAAGTTTTACTTCGTCATCGATGACCCGAGTTGCTAAACGTGATGTGCAAGGTTCGTTAAATGAAGTAACTGTAAATTATTTGGTACGGTTTAATTTGTATCGTCTTGGTTTATTTCAAAATTGCAATGAAACTTTTCGCGCTTGTCATAGATAGATCAAAGATCACAATATCAGCAACTTTTGTTCGCAACGATAGAACTGTAAAAACTTTGTAATTTTTTCCCGACTTTAGTTTAACTTTATACATATCTTTTAATAATGTATTTTGGTAATCAGTCTTTTTAAAAAAAATGCACTGTGTAACTGTAGCGATTGTAATAAAATACTGTGACCGGAACAGTTTAAAGCCTTCGATTAAAGCACTTGCAATGTACTTACACTACAATGAATGCTCACGATTCTCGATAGTTCCACGGCATTGAAGGCGTAAAATATAGTTATACATAGGAATTCAACCACTGTATCAGCAACATTACTAATTATATTTATCTGTGGTAAAAGGGCATAGCTCTAATGTTATATGACTACCGCAAACCATTAACATGTGAATAAACGTAATAAAGTCGCTAACAGACGCAACACAGAAATTTGCAGTCAGGTTCTGCTAAGTATGTATAGGTATTTGGACGTGTTTACTTGATTTATTGTAATAAGTGTTCCATCTTGAAACTCCTTTAACTTTTGCTCTACGTGTTTATGCGAAACTCGTGTTTTCAAACTGTCGTACACAGTATCGTGTCTATTTAGTAAGTTAAGGAACTTAGCATATAATAGGTGTTGAGTATACTTCTCTTTAAAAATACACTGTGTTATGTGAATACTCTCCTATAAGTTGCTTGATACTTTTGAATTTTTATTCTGGTTTAAATATTTAACCGCTGTATAAAGTGAATGGTATTTTGAACCAGATATTATCCTTGTGACCCATTTGAACCGCACTGCGGGCTGATCTAGATCCTAGAGTACCTGGATCTGTGCCAGAAGAATCGGTAACTTTTATGTAACTAATGGAGTTTTGCGAAGTGGGCAAAATTGTGTTCGTCTGCTACACGGTCTCGTTTCTGTGGACGTGGATTTCAATACGCCTGCCTACTGGCAGTACGTTAACATACTTACTTGCAGTTTGGTTTAACGATGATCTTGGAATTGGGTCGTGATTGCCGCAAATTTTTTCTGCACTTTTTTTCAGAACCATGTACGAGTATGTATGTGAATCTCTGTATGCGCATTGATATTTCATTGATAGCTATAGAAAAGTAATCTCATTACCCAATGTGTATGTACAGAATGTGAGCTAACCAAATAATTTAGCTCATACGTATCTATATACCTATTATTATAAATGTAAACTTTTTTTCGTATATTTGTGCATACTTTGTAATAATAACTTTCATAGCTATTTTAACGGTTATCGTATCTATATTTAGTCAAGAGAATGGCATAGTTTTGAGGCCTTTTTTAACAAAATAGTCTTAATTGATGCAAAAAATTTGATCAAGCCAATTTAGTTTGACTTTGTATGTAGCTTTTAGTTATAAATATTCATACCAATATTGTCTTTATAATACACGTTGCAAATCATTATAATGATTTAAGTCTTCGGACCATAAAATTACATTTTGCAGTGAAACTGGTGTTAAATCCGATGTGGTAGGTGTTATAGATGTTTCAGAATTGCTCGTATTGAAAACACAAGAAATTATAATAGTTTGATTATAAACTTTAGTTATCCTACACGTTGAGACCTTGTGACGAATTATTTAAAATAACAATCAGGCGGTTTATAATTAAGATTTCATTCTTTTGACTGTCCTATGAAGGATCAAGCGTACTTTGTGTTTTTCATATTTAGTCAAAAGAAGGCTTTTGTTTATATTAATATAACAGGAAAGTATGCAAGCACAGTGAAATATAATTTATACACAACACCGCCGAAGAGAACAGAGTGAAATCGCTTAAAAATGAAAGCCGCAACCCATTTAGTCTAACCAGGCAATCTCTCACAGAGGCTGCCCAGTTTAATAACTGACTATTTTTCTTGAAACTGGGTCGACCCTGCAACGAGCTGCATTCAAGCGTATTAATCAACTCTGCGCAACTGAATGGAAGGCTCCCCCGAACCCCCATACTAACAATTGAAGGGGGGGGGTGTGCTCCATTTGACAAATAAACTGCACTTGAGATACTTACCAAGTGCTCCAAATAGACTTGAGAGTTATAAAAATTTTAATATTGTTAAGAAGTCGCTAACGATCGCGTTCGTCGAAATTAAGGCACTAGAGATTTTGGTAAATGAGTACGCTGGCGAGAACGAATCGAAAATTAAGGGCGACTTCGTTAGCAACTGCTGACATTAAAATGTTTGCTTTAATATCCATTGTTTTTTTTATGTAGATATGAAAAAAGTTGAGGAAAACTGGATTTTCGTTCCTTTGTTGTACGGTTTGCGTTTTGTATTGAAGGGTAATTTGACTAAATGAATAAAACATACAATGCGCGATATGTAGGTCTCTGTATCGTGATCGTTTACACCTGATGCAGCTTCTGAGATTGAAATATGTACTAAGTGAATGTGGTCGACATGTTAATGGTTTACATTTAACTTAGAAATATGTTGGCCTTTGCAAATGGCAGTTATATTATTTGAAATCGCTTACTGGAATATTTGGTCGATTTTGCTTAATGGAGAATTCTACAAGGTACTGTTTTGGCACCGTTCCAACGGTGACCGTAGGTTACGTATTAATTGGACCGACGGTAATGTGAGAATTAAACGTGCAATAAAAACTTATTGTTTTATTAATGTTTGTGAAACACTCTTTGTAGAGATGTATATTTACTTAAATCTTTGTAGAGATACCTCCAGCTTATAACGTAACAGTGAAGGTTGATTTCACACGAGTCGCATTTTCGTTTCACATTTTACATTTTGTTTTGTGTTACCTGCATAGAAATTTCTAATGATATCACACGGCTACCCCCAATTTGCAATGTGTGTGGGTAGAGCAAAGCGCTTGGAATTTAATTTGATCGTTGCCCAACTTTGTTCAGCACACGTAAACTTACTGGAAGTGACAGTTATGAGGAAGAGTTGTTTAATAAAATTCATGTTCCCTTATTATAATTTGCTACTACATAGTATCTACCCACTGTATTTTTAGATATAATATTTCTGTCCATAAAGTATCAACAGAATACACGTTTTGAGATATAAAATAAACTATGAAATAGATATGCCGATGAAATAGATGTTTGAAATGACGACGGTAAAGATAATAAATACGATGTGGATACGCGATACAACAGAAACGAAGATGAAAGATACACAATAGTGCCTCTTTCCCTTTGTATCGTTATATTACATTAGAAATATAACAGAGAGAAAGCCCCGACGTTTTCCCAGTAGTAAATTAGGAGGTTAATAATGTTACATAGCTCGCAGCTGTTGATCGATGGCAATACGTGTTCCCTTCAATGTTATTAACAGATACGTTTATTTTGTAAACATCCACTCAATCTCTCTCTGTTATTTAATTGCTCTGCTGTTGTTTATCTCTGTACTGTATTGTTATTATGTATCTTGTTTATTACGAGAATTGAACAAACATTTTCATGTTCTTCGTCTCTGTTCGTATTATTTTATTTCATTCTCTCTTTACGTCACGATTTGGCTTTGCGAGTTCTAAAGTGCTTAGTATTACAAAACTAACATTTTTGTTCGATTCAAAACGAGTCAGCAGCGAAACGGAAAAGTGGGTTTTGTTGTGTGCACCAATTAAACTATTTTGTCAAGTTTGTGAATGAAGCGCTGAGTGAGCGGATTCGTTTCAGCAAAAAGCTCTTTTATTGCTCATTCGTGTTCAGTGAGCAGCGTTCATTCGATTATAATAATGAATGTCTAGGCTCTTTGCATATGCAAAAGCATATCACGAACATGGCATGTTTACATTTAATCATTTACCTTTAAATTATAAGAATATAATAGAAGATATTAATAATCTGTTAATGTTGATAAATATGTATATTAGTCACTAATATTTGATTTAAAAAAACTTTTTCTTGAGATTGTTAATACTATATTAACACTCTATATTTTTAAATTATCTTTATTTTTATTATCATGTCGATTATTGATATTACATCGCCAGTTCACGAATTCAAGAGTATATTTCATTATTTGTACAATAAGATTGGTTTAAATTCAGTACATTTTACTGTTGAACAATATGAAAATGTAGGAACCGTTTGTTTCAACGCAACGTAAATTTCCATTGAATGTTCTAGAACAGGAAAATTTACGCTCAACTGGCATGTCGCGTATAGTGTTTGACAACCACAAATACATAGATGTATGATTACATATGTCGGTTGTTCGGTTTACTCATAGGTTAAAACTCAACACACCACCGCTGTTAAGTTCAGTTTTGTTTTACTTAATTCAATTATCAAAGCAGCGGTAGCCTAGTGGTTAAGAATTCAGCCTCTCATTCCGGGGGTCCTGGGTTCAAATCCATGGCGCGCACCTCTTTATA
>DWME01000783.1:0-29679 GCA_018244795.1 Parelbella ahira ahira
ACATTTTTATGACATTGAAACAATAAATGGGTTACATATGTGGGAAATGACTTTATTTTCCTATACAATTAAACAATTTTCCTTTATAATTTTTAAATCACTATGTTATTAACATGATTAAAATATCTACCGGTTTAAGTGATGTATGTTCTTTTGGGATAATTCGAGTACTTGAATGCTAAAATATCACGAAACGATCGTATATTTCTGATACTATCGCGGTATCAATTTATAAATCATCTAAAAAAAAGTAACATCCCGTGTGTAACCCCCGAAGAGGTAGACAGCGGAGAAGAACATGCTTACGTCTCACCAGTTACGTTTACGTCCCTCAATGGGAAAGATTTATCATCTATCTAATAACGAAGAATGTCATGATGATGCTGGTCATGAGGATGATGACGATGGTGATGATGAAAAGTTTAATCAGCTATCTGAAAAACAAGAACACGTATTACGTAGTGTACACAATAAATTATATATTGACCAAGCTTGATAATGCGTTTCCAACATTATCCTTGTCAGTGAACTTGTTCGAGTCGTTGATTTATGCTGACAGAAGCCAAAACTTAGATGAAGGGATCGACAGAAACAACATAGTGCGGAACTGTAGAGAAACTGATTCATGGTTAGTTCCTTGTTGATTTGTAGCCATGAGAACCAAAGGAGATAACGTCGTTTTGGCATGGATGATAAGAAAATATTTTTACACAAACATATATAAAGTCCATATAGATATATGTATATATTAAAATGAACTACACAGATTATACAATGCGAACATTATTGGATTTCCGAAATCGGTGTACGTATGTATGTATATGAAGAGTGTGTGTATATGTGTGTATACGAGCCAGCGTTGCACAATATGGCCTAAACCCTTTCATTCTGACAGAAGACCCGTGATCCAATAGTGTAATGATAAAAGGATCGAGCGAGAGAGACATTAAATTACTATAAGGCACAGTGAAGCTATTTTCAGATAGCTGCTTTATTTTATCAGCTGAATGAGTTCAAGCAGACGCTGTGTCCTATTTAAAAAAGACACGGAAACAAAAGGTGCTCTGAGGAAAACAAAAATGAAGGATTGTTCCTGCCGTAAAGCATTGCTCTAACACACTGGCACAATGACACCAATTGCAAACTTGATTCTTATTTATAAAACACTCTTAACAGTAGTGGACCCACAATACGAGTACTATGAATAGAATTTAAAAATTTCGAAACACAAAATGACTGTTTTACCTGCAACCCTTTTTATAACCTCTTATTGTAATTAATGTTCAAAATATGTCCAAGATTAGAATAACACAAGAGAGCAAATAGCGAGCTGGCGACAGAAACAAGTAATAAAAAAATTACACTTAACATGTCATCCTTTAACTGGATGGATGAATTTATTTGTTGAATTTAATGAATGAATTTAATACTGCAACGCTAATGGCGCTGCTTGGGGTTTACGGGTCTCGGAAACTTCCTCTCTACCCCAGCAGTTGTCTGGAGACGACTGTCCCAAAGTGATAAACACCCAGCCTTATAGTAGCGATGGTGGTAGTACCTACTATACCGCATTCCTATCCTATCCTATTCGTACCCTGTAACTATTAATAAAGACATACATAAAAGCTATTGAATGCTGAACTAATATGACTAATATGACCTTGTGCTACCAATACACGCTATTCCTTGTGTCGTGACATATTTGTATATTACATACATATAGGTCACGAGTACGTTCTACTTGGCGTCGTGAACTTGGCTGAAGCGTCGAACTCGTAAACTGAGAATAAGGCTCCATAGTGAGAAATAATCTTTTTAGAACACTCTTCGAGTTACATCTATCTTACCATTTAAATGCTTACGCACCAGGTGTATCAAGCTGTTGGACTTTACTCAATATGTGCTGAAATTTAAATAGAAATAAATTTTGCATTTATCGGATACCCAATTTAGTAAAAATTATAAAAGGTATTCATGAGCCAAATGATCTAAATGATATATAATCCGTTTGTTAAAGAATTCATTAAATAAATGTTAAATCGTCACACCATTTCCCTTACGGGATAGGTAGGAAGCACCGAATGTAAAGCTCTATCATCGCTATCTTAATACTGCAGGCTATTTTAGAAAACTTCCGATTGCCTCATCAGTCAGTATCTGACATATTTCTTCAAGATAAATAAAGCCTTGGTTACCCCTCGATACGTGCATTCATCAGCAATTGAATTGTACTCGTATATTTGTTAACCGTTTCACGTTCCATTTTTTCCATATTCGGATAAATAATCAGACCATCGAACCAAATGATATGCAATCAGTATATCAGACGCTTCATTAAATTTAATAATAAAGTCGTAGGATTTATGTCCGTGAACAAGGCCAATAACCTTGGAAATAAACTGAAAATAACAGTCCATGTAGGTTCAGAACGGGGTAAATAAAGTGAATTTATTTGTCTCTCGAAAGCGAAGTATTAGACTGTTTGTACAGAACAAACTGATCGGAACGGGTTGGTGTTCTCAGTATACATCCAGCTCGTATAGTTACGAAGTTCTTAATTTGTTTACAACTAAATCCTGTACGAATTATACGATTTGCTAGCCAGTTCATGTTGTATTGTCTACACTAAACTATGAGATTAATGAAAGAAGGATTTTTTACATTTAACATGCGATTAAAGAAAAAAACTTATTTTTAGATTGTCACTCAGCATTTCTGAACCTTTGGACTATACGCAGTTTATGAAAGCTTAAATATGTATATTTGATTTCATCATTATCATCATTACCAGTCTGCCCCCGTCCACTGTTGGACATAGGCCTCTCCAATGGCAGGCCACAGTTATTTAATTTAACGCTTGATAAAAATAGGTTTTTTAGTTATGATTATGTTCTTTATTTAATTGAAAATATCATAAATACCCCCAGTTTTATGTAATGGCATAGTTTTTTTTTACAATCAATAACATGACTTTAAAATTTTATAAAACTCAACACAATATCGTGCCAAAATGACAATGAAAATAAATGCAAAATTGCAAAAATAAAAACGAGAACCGAAGTAAAATTGTCTGGCTTTCGTGGATTATTTATTTCCTCAATCTTTATAGGCAATGGCAAAATAAAACGATAAATGAAACGAAAATGTATCAAAAATGTACAATTGAATTTACTGGCAGAATACTGTGGCAACAAGTTTATTGCTAATAGCATTAAACGGTAAGGAAATAATTAAATAAATAAACAAATATCAATGAAATTGTCGTATTCCAGTAATTGAATATACAAAAGTTTTCTCCGAAATTGTATAGAATTTTGTAGTGCGATTGCAATGCGTTCATTCCTGTTATGTTATTGGGTCGTTGGGGATAAATGTGCACAATATTGGAGTGTTGCCAGCGTGGGAAGGCGGACTATGGGGTACATATTATAATATTGTCTTAAAGGTCATACAGGGCCTAGAGGCCCTATTTTAAATATTCATTTCAATTTTAACAATCTCGGACCATAATTTGTAATTAAACAGTATTGTTTGCGAACACTATTTATATTCAGTTTCGAGTAACACAACCAGTTATCATATTATAACATCACGCCTGTATTTGTCCAAAGGGGTAGGAAGAGTAGTATAGTACTCCGACGATTTAGATCCTCAGTTATGTGGACAAGAAAATTTTAACTAGAAAAACCCAACCCATCAACCGCTGCCAGCCACTGGCAGAACGGATAACATCTTTATAATCCATATGTATAAAACAAAAGTCCTGACTCATTCAATGATAGATTCATCAACGCCGAGCCTAAGCCCTTGGACTAGAAAAGCTGAAATTTTTCGCAGGGTGTACAAGAGGGACTTTTTACGATAAGGGATTTTAAAAAGGAAATTTTTTAAAGTTTGTTTGGTAGTTCGTCATTTTTGAAACTAGAAGAATAAAACGTTGTTTTTTTTGTTTAGAAATTAGAGGAAAAAATACGTGTCTTACCGTTTTTGAATATTCAACCCCTAAAATGCATTTTAATAGGTACTTTACAATATTCTGGGTGATTTCCGAAATGCCTGAACCGATTGCCACGGAACTTTAAAAGATAGATAGCTGATGTTATTAGCAATATCAAATAGCAACTTTTATGCTAAAAAGTGTTAGGGTTCCGTACAAAACTGTAAAACCCATATAATACAAATAAATCTACGCGAAGTCGCGGGAACAACTAGTAATTGTATATAATGCTTTGAATACGTGTCCTAGTTAGAACTTGTTTCTAGTACAATCGATAAAATACATATACGTACCTTGTAACTATGTACACAATAATGTAACTACCTCACTAATTCATTGTGCGGTATCTACATAACAAAGCAATAGAGGGAAACTTTACAAGTTTCGAGAAACTTCCTTGCTTACTTTCTGGACTACACAAGCACGTAATGTATTATGTAAGAAAAACAACATTTGATATGGTCTGATTAACATGTAGGTACGAAGAGAATATTTTTACAAGCATATTATATCTAAATAATATTTTTAGCAACCATAATTCTTTAATAGCGGATCAAAAGTCAGGTCTGTAGTGATAGAAATATCAAGTATGGATCTGGCGTGACAATAAAAAAATAATAATGATTTTTTTTTTATATTATTACAATTACAATTTACACTATATATATCATAACAGATGTCCCAATTCAATAGTACAATCAATGTCAATGTTACAAATGTCAATTCAGTAAAAGGAATTAATTAAATGATGTCAAATAAAAAAAAATCCAAAAAATTAAAAAGTTACTATAATAAAAATGTCATAATAGTTAAAAGTTAAAATAATAAAAATCTCGTAATAATAAATTCACAGTCATCGTCATCAGGCTGTCTGAATCCACTGCTGGACATAGGCCTCCCCCAATGAGCGCCATCGCGCCCTGTAATTTGTTATGTGTTTCAACTGTTAATAATAATATGAGTGGGCATAAATTAGAAAACCTGTACTTCCGCTTTCTACTGTTCGTTTAGTTATATATCCGATCATTATCATAGCATTACATTTTAACGTCTGTTTTATAGTATCTTGTTTGTTAACTGATTCGAAACACAGGACAATTATTCACACAAATGTCTATCCTAGAATGGAATCGAACCCATAATCGCTCAGCTGAACGGACGGTACAATAACCACTAGACTAATGGGCCAGTCAACATCAAAGAAACAGTCGACAGCTAATTACATACCTACTCGTATATCAAACGGTTATACAAATAATTGTATTTTATGCATGTTATCGTATATAAAAATATCTTAACGCCTTGCGATGCCGCGAGGGAACTTACTTTATTACTGAAGTATAAATATGCTTAGGGATTTGGGATCCGGAAACATTTTCTGGAAATTCTTTCTGCTCGCATGATTTTGTATTCCAAATCCGTAGATAAAGATTTGTTAATACTCGTATAAATTTGCGAATTTTCGCCCGAGCCTTCGGTATCTATATTTTGTTGAGGCTTAGACTTGGCCTAAGGCTGGTTGAAATAAGACGACCATTTCATATGTACATATTTTTCTTGTGTTTTGTTATTGCTAATATTAATATTCTCAACTGCTTAGAAGGTGAAATATTCTTTTGTATACGATGTTAGAAATATGTACATATATTTTCCATAACAATGAACGAAGGGCATAGGACGTTAAAAGTTTTGTAAGCTGCCGTTCCAGTTTGAACTGCGACAATAATAAACCGCGATGCTTTGTCTGCTGTATCATCCCCATTATTATCGTCACCATCATTATCATCGTCACCATTGTCATTATTGTAGTCATCATCATCATTATCATTATCATCTACATCAACATGATCATGATTATTTTTATAAATATTATCATTATCATCATTATTATAATCATTTCAGCCCATTGACGTCCACTGCTGTACATGCGAGTAGGTCTTCTTCAAACATCGCCACGACTCACGATTCTGTTCACTTGGATTTTCCGGTTCTAGGTGACCCAAACCAGGTTATCACTGCATTTAGCAGTAGAAACCTTTTGGCTCATTGTACACTGATTTGAAATATTTTGTAGAAGACACAAGAATCTTTGAACTTTTATAGTTCAATGCTGACATGAGTCTAATCATTTACAACTTCAATACAATGCAAAGTTGAATTCAGGTGACTTTTAGAGCACCAATTTTTATTTCATAGATGACTGTGCCAGCGTTGTTTCAAGACATTGTATTAACATAGTTAATTAAAATTAAAGATAAACAAAATTCTCCAATCCATAATAAATCTTAGGCTAGTTCCTATTTCGTATAACTAATCTATTAAATGTTACCAAATCTCCATTAATAGGTATATGTATTTTTCCTGCAGTCGCCATGCTTAAAAATGTTTTGTGCTTACTGATTACCTTTCCCACTCGATCTTAGAAAAACACCATTAGCGTTCCCTGTATCGAAATCGAACTTCGAAATACATCGATGTACTCATAACTAATGACATTCAGTTTTTAATTAAAAACAAAATGAAAACGGAACTCAATAATAGTGTCAAAAATTACTCATAATTTTTATGATTTACTCATCGTTGCCCATCGGGCCCATCGTCGTCACTCCTGAGAATTTCGTTAGTAATCGTCAATCTGAGTTATTGGTCTGTAGGGACAGATAAAGCAAATGCCGTTTTAGTGCCGGACTTACGATGATCAGATCGAAAATTGCCAAAAAAGGCGGGAAAACCAAATCTCGTTTCTGTCTTCGTCAATATCAAACGCTTGCGTAATGAGAAACTTGCAAGACGACTGTTGTTTCTTCAGAAACAGAATTAATAATCTTTTATCTATTATAAAAATAGCAGCACACCTGTATTCTCCGAAAAGGTAGACAGAGAATGATATAACCCGTCCACAATTCACCTTTGATATTATGTCTAGACTAGATTCCGAGGTACTATTAGAAATTTTCAGAGAGAAAAACGTAACATTATTCGTCCCGGGGATCGAACCCAAGACGTCTCGATTAGCAGACGCGCTTGCAACTATTTGACCAATGAGGCCATCGATCTGTTAACTGGTATATTTATTAATGCTAGAAGTAACTATATATTAAACCTTTTAAAGCACAAAGAGACTGAGTATTCAGAATCTCCTTTAAAATTCCCTGCCTGTTATTGGCAATATTATAATCTATGCTTTTCCAGATGTATAATAGAACAATTTTTTAAAAATCGAATCAACATTTATGAGAAAAATCAAAACGAATCTGGGACTAAAAAATTTTTCATCCAGTTTCATTATATGTAACAGACTGAACAACGTACGGACTATCGTTTTTGTAGAGTTGATATACGACATTCTTAGTGATTTATTGCATTATACTCTCCCTTAATGTCCTGTAATGTACATTTTAGTTTGTTTACGAAGGAATGAGTTCACGGAGTTGTAGTTTTGTCTTTACATGTGAGCAATACGGTCTTGTAATAGCATCTAATTAGGGACCATGTTACGAGTAGGTACATACATATTATGTTACCTGTAATAAAATTTTAAAAGCCTGAAATATGAGAGAGAGAGCTTGTATTATGATAAAGAGAGAATCATTACTATCATTTCAGCTTACTACTGAGTATTTTCATAATCGAAGACACATTTTACAATCACGATCGGAAACTTGTAGGTCCGCGTACTTGTATAATATGTATATGTGTTACTCTTGAAAACAGTAAAATGTTAATGCATATTTACTATTACGTTACATCTGTAATAAACCCATCTTTACCTCAGTTAAGGGGATTTGCATGGACACGTATATTTATTTACATTTAGTCTAGCACACAAGCAAAAAGACCACCTAATGGTATGTGGTCACCGTCTTCTGTGAAAAGTTAGATCATCCTTTTTGTAGACAATGAGATGACGGGTTTGATACAGAGCTTATTAACACCTCGCTTGAAGATGGGTCCGTCGTAGCACTTAGTAAATACCTCAGAAAGAAGCCCATTCCGTCTTCATATACATAAGTAATTAATCAATTAACAATTCCATCGAATACAAATATCAGATTAATCAGGCCTCAAAATGATATTTCCAAATATGTCACTTAACAAAAGAGAAAATAAATAATATTCATGGCTCCATTACGAGTGGTGCCATTCTCCACAAGTGAGCAGAGATTTGCCATAATCAAAATATCTTTTAACATTTCAATAAACATATTTAAGGAGACATAAAGCGTCTTACAGACGCGAGCACGCCTGATCGAAATTCAATGACAGACATTTACATATTACAACGCTTGTTGTATCCCCTGACTTTGTTTTCTTGTACACCTGAACAATTCTCATTCCATATAACATTTAATTATTTACTTTTCTCTAATACCTTAAACTTAACGAAATAGTGGCATTTTCATCTAGTACCCGGTGGATTCATGGAGACAATGTCACATAACTTATAACACTCATCTACTGATCGACATAAAAAGTATTGAAGCAGTCTACTCCCTTTTAGTCATCACCCCAGGTTTCTTGTGGGGTAGACAAAGATAACCGAATCTAAAATATCAAAATTATCCTTACAGAATCTAAGTGCTTCTTTTGAATTCCCTTCCCTCATTATAAACTTATTACTTATTGAACACGTATTTATTTATTATATAGACAATATATAAACAATAATACCGCGTGTCCCTACATATGTATATACATATTATTATGTACCAACGTTCCTGCGTTAGACACAAGTCATTCCGCTTAACAGTGAAATCCCTAGATCAGTATTATGTTTTTATTAGGGAAGACACATGCTCAATCTGACAGTACGAGATGTTTTGACAGTAGGAAGAAATAACATTCTCTACGAAGAATTCAACATAGATATATTTCTTTAGTATTATTAATATAACAGTAAAAATTACGGTCCCATGTTAAACACACAATGATATACATATACGAGTACCTAATGCGAATGTTGATGAATACAACTGGTAAGGAAGATTTACCTATGTGAATCATATAGGTCTTATTCTACCTGGTAAAGAAACCAGATGGCTCCGAAACCTGCGTGGATGTATAGTACTAGATGTATAGTACTTCGTAGATGTGTACTGATGAACGTAAAAAAAGCACGTCAAATCGGTAAAGATAGAGATAATTGAAACTCGGTACTCTCTGTCTACGCCATAAGGGAGTTGTCGTGACAGTATAATAATAATATTACTGTTATAAAGCTTAAACTCGAGATGCTTTATACCGGTAATTGTAAACCGACAAATGTAACGTTTAATAAATTTCATTTTAACAAAGTGTCAAAAGGCTCAACGTCTAAACTTGCTAACTAATAATAACGGACGAACTAATACCTCATTAATTCATCTATGATTAAGTTATGAAATCGCTACATAAATACACAATAACAATACACTAGGTACTAGATCATACAAAGTAAAAATGGCCGTTATAAAGGAAAAGACGAGTCTTATATCAACGGCGTGGTTGTCATAAAATAATTTCCTGTTATGTCCCCATCGCCGTACGATATGATTGCAATATTACCCACTCGTGTAAAAGCAAGTGACATCGATTTAAGCATGGAACGCGCCATTAGTCGCCTGTCTCCAACTACGCTCCTTCTTTGTGAATCTTGGTGACAAATGATACGATTATGGCGTGGAAATGGACACGACTTTTAGTTCGATATTGGAATAATATTTGACGAGCGATACTCAGTTGTAGGGCCAACGTACTCGTAACAAAGTAGTACGATTTGAAAATTAAGTTCAGAGTATGACGTATTGTATGATCTCCAAATACGGAATGATTATTTAACAGTTACTTGGAGAGAAGGTCAACAGAACTTGGAGAGTTTGAAGAATATTTTTATATACAAATATTTGGCACTAGAATAAGTAAGCTGAAAATCCGATATTACAAAACAGATTTCTACATAATATTTTAGCATACTTGGTATATATAATACTTGTGTAATATTAGTACATGCGTATTTTGAAATAGGTATAAAACTTGTAGACACCCCCTTTGGCTCTCAAGCACACGCGATCGTCATGACTTTCCAAGTTCAAAGAATGTCTGCGTTTCCAACTCCCCGAAACACTACACGAAATCAATGGTAAGTTTGTTTACAAATAAAACGTGTTGCAAAGTATCTTACTGAATAGTAGCGTTGTGCAAAACTTTCTAACTTTGAGATATACCTACACTTTGAGATATGTACTTTTGTAAATAAATAAATAAATATAACTTATTTTATTAACAATACATATATTCGTAATTGCTTATTTATTTTAAACTTTTGCACAAATTTGTTCAATAAGGCAGTCATTTCTTTAGAAAACAGAAACAATTTTGTTCTGCTGTCCAGTCTCGGCAAAGCGATTTCATCAACATTCTGTGTGTTTCTATTGCGACAGACGTAAATAAATGGTGTATATTCATCTTATTCTTAGTTTTTCCTCCCAAGAGTAATTTCCGTGTACAGGTTTGAATTCCAGCCAACCACTTTGTGGTTTCCAAGACCAGATTTAAATAATTTTATACATTTTAAAGTACTTAGATATAGGTATACATATTTTACAAAAATTATATATTATGAGAGTTAACATTATTTCATCACCCTTACATACATAAATAAATTTAAAGAAAAAATCAGTGCAAAAAGATTCCAAGCACTCTTTTACAATAAGAGAATAAAAAGATCCATGTATGAGCATACATGATAGCTTATTCAGCATATCAATATCAGCACACGGTCAACTCCTTAAATATCAAGTCTTTTTAACTATTACAATGAAAAAATGTATTTAACAATATTTCATTACACGATTTCAGAAACGTGTTTCATCATTTTCAATATCAAATTAAATAACAACGTTGTGTTTTATGTTTATATTAGTTTACGAAATTAGCTTAATGCGTAATAAAGGATTGCGCTGAACAGATTTACGAGCGCAACTTTATTTGGTCCTTCGGGATAATTAGAAATTCTCATTGGCATAATAATAGATTTCGAGAGAACAGCCTTCAGTAATGGCTGTTTAAAATCTAATCTACTGTCAAATCTTTGATAGGTATTACAAATTATGTTTCTGAATCTTGGCTTTTGGTCCTGGTGATCTACTGTTTCCATCGCTATCGTGTTGTTTCATCCTAATCTCGAGAGTTCGGCTGATTTATATCTGAATGTACGTGTCATTTACTTCCGTTGCCTGTGCGTCACGTAATTTGCACATATAACAAGTTACGAACATCGTACGTGTTTAGCCAGGTTCCTACTTTAGCGTAAGTCACGGTAATCGTCATTTTCTAATTATCTTGTTCTTCTTAGATTGATATTTAACATTTTGTGTGCTTCATTTTTATTTTCTTCTCATGTAATTAGACGAATGCTTTGTTGAGAATAATTAATGATACTCTTGCTAACTGTTAATTAGGGAAATTAATTGTGACCTAAAACAGAGAATTAAACTATGGAGAAAATATCTGCTATGACTCAAAATACAGCGGAATATTATTAGTTTTAGTACTAAAAATATAAACCTTCTAACATGCTACAGCTTTAACCCTTGCCATAATAAGTAAACCCGTGACAATCAGTGGAACGATGAAAGACTTGATGAAAATAATACGTAATATTCTGCACATGATAATAACAAAACAATTTGTTAATCATCTGCTAGTCGTCATTTAATTTTTTTATTTGGAAACGAGGAAGCCGTCTCATTAATGGTAACTGAAATCCAATTTGAGACGTAATACGGTTAATCTAAAAGAATGAAAGCGGCAAATGGCTTTGCTCGCGCCGAGATAATTTAAATAAGGTAAGACTCGGTTCTGACCATGTCTTCCTTGTTGTCAGAAATTTTAAATTTCATTGTTAATGTAAAGCGTAACAAAACGTAACATTATGCCTCTAATCCCCGAAAGGGTAGACAAAGGAGATCCCACATTTCACCAGTTACGTTTAAGTCCCATGGAATAAGTCGTGAGCCTATTGCCATACATCGGGTACAATTTCAGACTCCGAGTCGCTACTAGAAATTCTAAATTAGAAAAATCCAATAGTACCCGACTCGGGATTTGAACCCAGGACCTCCCAGTCGGCGGTCGCGCTTGCAACCACTTTTTGTTTATGCAATTTTTATAGGCTTTCATCGAAATTGATGATACAAATAGAAGTCTTTAATATTTATAAACACTAGTATAAAACTGTAATCTATACCTACTTAAGTTTAAATATCAAGTGTTACTGTTAAAACTTCGTCTTCCGCCCACAAAAATTTCTCTTTGAAATCCTATAGTTGTAAAACTGTACAAAGTATGAGTATTCGACACCTAAAAGATCAAGGGTGCGCGTGAACAAAAATATTATGCTTCTCAATGTCTTTAAAAACGCCGTTTTTCTTTAAAAACGGCCAGTATCTGTTATCGAAATTGAGCAATCAAGACGTTGAAAGCGAGAAGGTAATGAAAGTAAACTCAAGGTCGAACCTTGCTCTTATTTTCTTTGACATAAAATATGCTTAAAAACTTGTCTGGCATTCTTTTGGGAAGAAAATTTTTATGTTCCAAAAAACGACATCTGAAACGCACATTTTTTTATTTATTATTACCTATACACGTTTTTTGTGATCGTCACGACAAGGCAATTGTTACTCTTAGTCATTATAATAAATTAGCCGGTTAAATTAATCTATTAGTGTCAGTTTTAGTAATAGTATATTCTAATAAATATGTTAATAAAATCAGAAAGCTTACCGATCAAACAAATACGCGAAGAGAAACTCATGTGAGCACGTCAAGATGTATATTTGATGTCATTAATCTAAGGGAATCTGTACGTGGCCTGTCTATGGCATACCAGTCCATTATCCTGGATAATGTATTGGTGGTAAACATGTGTACATTTCCGGAAAATCACGGCATTTAGTCATTTGGACAAGGAAGAGATCCAAACTAAGCATAGGGTGTATATATATAGAGGTGGAAATAAAATGCGATGAGAAGAGATATAAATCTGAGAATGAAATGTAATTTATAATAGGCTAGATATTAAACAGATGTTATGAAACCGTAAAAGATATTACGTAATTAAAAATTCCGAAATCTCAACTCCGTGAAATGCTTCGATGAGAAACCCACTCCGACCGTCAAATGGGAACATGTGTAATTGGGTTGTGTGAATCAAACGCCATAAGGTTTTACTGACAAGGGTTTGCATATACAGTACATGCATGTATATGACAGAAATTGGTAGACTCTTAATCTTGCTACTCTGGATAATTAATAGAACTTAATCAATAATTACGTGATTTTTCTCACGCGAATATTGTTTAAAAATTATTTCGATCGCCTTTGTAGGTATGTAACAACATTGCTATTTACATAATGCTTATTAATTTTATATAAAAAGAATAGTTAGAAAAGGTACAAATAGCCGATACCCCCAAGAAGTCTGCAACCTACTTCTAATAGAAATGTAGGAACTGTTAATGTCACTTAATTTATTTAGTATAAGCTATTAGTAAATCAAATCAAACCATAGTAGGACGTTAACTTTACTGCTGAAACATGGAAGAGTACTACATTCATCTGCCTACCTTACGGGAATTACAGTCGTGATGTTACGTTTTTTTAATAAGCCCCTGTATGAAAATTCTTAAAAGCCTCATTGAAATCCAGTAAATCATATGCGTTGCGTATACAGTGTATATTTTTCTAAAATTATGAAACACATTTTTAGTGTATATTACTACGATGAATAAAGTTACTCATTAAAATATGAGAAAAGTAATCCGGTGCTTGTAAGCGGAAAGTTCTTACACTAAAAATTATTTAAAGTTGCTTTTACACGTCGACGTCATTTAGACGTGGAAATGAGGCATTTTTGAAAGTAAGTTTTATTTCATAGCAATGGGTCAACTTGATCTAGTAAATTCAAAACACGAAATTATGTTTTAAATATACAGAAATCGTTTGTAAAGAGCCGCTGGAAGACATTTAAAGAGAAACCTGTTAATTATTAATAATAATGATTTGCATGTAACGTAATTTTTTAATAACATAATAGCAACAATATCGGTTAATTTATCTTTAATCATATTTCCCTAAAGCATTCAATTACTGATTGCCTCGTTGGACGAGAGATCCTGGGTTCAAATCTCGGGTCGGGTACTATTGGATTTTTTCTAATTTAGAATTTCTAGTACTGATTTCTAGACTTTCTGTACAAGTGTGATGTTACGTTCATTCAATTTATAATAGAAAAGATCTCTCTTTTTCTATTAACAATCATTAATAATTATAATATTAAAGTCATAGTACCTAAATGTTTATGAAATTGTTTCGTTCATCTGATTGATGTCCCTAAAAAGTAATGATCATCATCGGCATGATAATGATTATGATAATGATGTTAAAAATGATAATAAATAATAATGCACCCTTTTCTTCATCGTGTTGAACACGGATCGTCATCAGTACACTTCACCAGCCTTACAGTTAAAAAAGCGCTTCAATTATCAACATTAAATAGATAGAAAATATAGATACCTCAGTTAGTTAATATATACATTCCAGGTATCTTAGTCTACATTTCTAATGATGAAAAAATTAGTAATTTGTCAGTCCGATAGTAAGGCGCCCCGAAAGGTTAATGAAAATTTACGTTCGCTATCTCTTTTGCTTTTCTCATTTCGACCCGGCCACGGCTTCTGAAACCAGCTTTGTACAAAGGCAGCACAAACGCGGAAATAAATAAAAAAAACGCTCCTTTGAAATAATTAAAAACACTTTTAATGTGAAAATACAGCTGCTATACACATCTCTACAACAGTGCGGTGCTCATCATTAAATTTTTTAATGATGGTGTCAGTATATTAAAACCATTATCTACCGACAAACGTATTAATCATTATTAATACTTTTATCGACAATATTGATAATCACATTGTTTTTCAATGTTATTTTCTTGACTATGCACGTTAGGTTCTGAAGAATGGGTATATTTTGTACTGAGTACTCTGCCTACCCTGATATAATAATAATAATAATAAATGTTTTCTTAACTAGATCTTAACGTTTCGATTGGGGCAATGGAAACGTATACCTATTGATTATAATATATATCATGGATATAGGTAGATCCAACAAAGTTTTAATTTTTGTTATTTGCAACAGACTGAGATTTATTACTTCAACGCTAATCCGGCGAACAGATATAAAAATGTTGTTCAATATTTGCTTATTGAATAAATTGATAACATTTTCCCATACAAATCTATTATCAATTAATTCGAGTTATATGGGAGGAATAATGCTCAGGAGAAAGAGAGGGTGAGATCTCATAACCCAATTTAAAAAAATTAATTATCCACTCAAATAATTATGTCATAAGATCACCTGAATTCAAAATCTTCATAAATATGCAACATAATTGTAAATAAAGTAATAATTTTAAAAATTAAATTTTTGACTCGAATATTTTACAATAATCTTTATAATTTTTTAATATTCAAGTCTTTTTACGTTTACTGTTCTGCTATCCTCAAACATTTGCGTTTCGTGTTATAATCTTAACAGTACAATACATATAATTAATTAACAGTTCCATCAATCTTGACGTCAAAAGCAAACTTTGAATTTATACAACTGCCGTTGATAAAGCACTTAGGGACTCTATTAAAACGATTTCATCTTGTAGAGTCCAATGCAACGCCAAAGTTAGTACAAATAAAATATTCTAAGTGTATCCAATTTTATAATAATATGGAGACAAAGTTGCAATTATAGAGAGGACTATTACTTTCTCATTTTGAAGTTATAGCCTAGTGTCTATCAGTTCAGTCTCTCGTTCCGGGTGTGCTGGGTTCAAATCCATGGCGCGCACCCTTTTACAAAAGTGCGTTTTTAAGTTTAAATATCACTTGCTAACGGTGAAGGAAAACATCGTGAGGAAATTGCGCACGTTATAATTAATATGAAAAAAAAAATTCTAAAGTGTGTGAAGTCTGCCAACCCACATTTGGCCAGCAACGCAGATTATGGCCTTAACCCTCTCATTATGAGAGGAGACCCATATTCCAATAATAGAACTATAAATAGATCGATTATTATTGTTTTATTTATTTCTCATTTTCACTTTAAAAATAAAAACTTTCAACATTTGTTATCAAATATTGAGGCATAGTACTAACAATATATACGAGTAAATATGTCTGCACTTACACGTATGTAGGCACATTAATTAAGCTACTTGACAGCGTTGGTGGTTTAATATACTAAAAGATTAATCTTCTCGTGTCTTAATACATACTGCTTTACATTTATGAGATGGCAACATTTTTGGGACCCTGCCAACCCCACAAGCGCGCAACTAACCTCGCTGATTAACTCACGTGTACATTCTAGTAACTCCATACTATTCATATAAAGGTTTATAATAAGAAATCGATTTGAACAATCCAACTGTCGTGTTCCACGTTAAGTCATGTAATTTTACTTCTTTATTTGACGATTTTTAGCAATAGGCTCACCGCTATTCCCTGGCGAGACCCAACCATAACCAGTGAAACCTAGAGGTGCACCATACTATTTTGCCTACCTCCTTGGGATTACAGGCCTGATGTTATTATATCATAACACTAGTTTTCTTCCTAAGTGTCATATATTATGAATATGCCATCTTTCCCTACTAACTGGACCTGCTTCTAAATCCAGACTTCGATACACGGTTTTTATAGAAAAGAATTGTGTATATCGCTTAAAATCCTATATACAAAATACGTCTACGTACGCGATTAAGTCGTGGAAGGTTGTCGACGGATGTGGCACGTAGCTGCCCGCCATTCGTCTTTTATAGTCCGATATTCGAGATATTCATTGGATCCCCGTACTTTAAAGGGTGTACCTGTCTGAATTTCGGCCCTCAGCAGACTGTTTGCGGAATGTCTATTTAAGAGACGTGTTTTCAGTTCAGTTTCGTGAAAAATATTGTCGATTTAGATTCGAAATCAATTGATATGTGGAAAATAACGCACGTATAAAGCGCTCAATCCTTTTATCAAAAATGAAACGTGAGACCTGATCTTTCTAACCACAGAAAGGATTTTCACTTTTCTGTCAAATCTTCCATGAAATTGATCATAAATCAGCCGCCAATCAAGATTTGTTGGGTATTTGACGTAAAGAGCGTTTGATCGTTCATTTATATATTATTTTGCTTATTGATGTGGAATGGAAAAGAACATTCACTCAAGTGAACGAATTGACATCACGTTAGAAACTGAGTTAAGACGCATTTCACCTACATATGTCTCCAAATCGCTTTCTATCAAACAGCAATGCAAGGAACTAATAGTAATTTGTAATGAAATAATTAGATTTTGTTGATTTCGCCCTTGATACGGTCATAAACAAAAACAGATAACTCTTTAAATATATTGAATTCATAAGACGTTTATGAACAGAATGAAAAACTGATTTTTAAACCTAATTAACTTATAAATACGTTAAACATTCCTTTGATAAATATAATGAATTATAGCATTTATACTCATGAGAAAACATCAAGTTATATGAGTTCAATATCAAGGCCCTTTTATCTAATACTTATTATATAGTATTTGTTACCTGCCAATCAACTCATCGACGTGACGACTTGGTGCTTTTACGCAAATTAATTCGTGAGAAACTCCAAAGGAAAATGTTTTTCCATTCAAAGTAAAGAGATAAGCTTGCAAAAACAAAACATGATAGCGCGATATTTATCATCAGTCATAAATGGTTCATCATCATCGTCAGTTGTACATATCTGGCCAGTTTAAACAATAATATTTTCCATTGAGGTCAATTTGAATATCTACGGATAAAGTAGTAGGTGTTTACGAGTCTTAAAACGACATAAATAGCGAAAATGAGAATGATTATTTTTATTCTGGCAGCATTTCAAAAAATGTTATTATGAGGCCAAGCAATATAACCTTAAGATTCTCATATCATATGACAACTGGGTGTTGTATTCATGGTGAAAACCGTGATGAATGAAGATGAATTGTGTACATCGAATTTGTAAGAATATATTTCACACTCGGTATTCTCAGTTTACTTCCTAAGAAACCTGGCGTCACGGTGTAAGAATAATGATTATAATTATGGTGTGTGATTATATCTCAGAGTTTTGAGACCGACCTTCGAAAGTACATTAGTTCCTAACTATATTTATTTTATCCGGTAGCCACTTGATGAGGAAGGCAGAGGGCCGCGCAACGTGGCACGCTCTAGGGGAGGCCTATGTTCAGCACTGGACAGCAATAGGCTGATAATGATGATGATGATGATATTTATAGTCCCTCTAAGGCTACATTTTTCCTATCATCATCAGCCTTTAGATGTCCACTGCTGGATATAGGCCTCCCCTAATCGGCGCCTCTCCTTCCGATCCTTCCGAATACGGCAACTTCCCGTTGTCATCTTCAGGTATTTTTTTTTTATATTTTTCCCTTACAAATCACTGAATTTATTTCCGGTGGATAGCAACAGGCTCACAGCTTAATCCACGGTAGTACGTATAATATACATATCTAGTTAATCGAGGGTGTACTGGACTCTTCTGCTGACCCCTTCAAAGAAATACAGGCATAATGTTACACTCATCATACTTATTATACATAATAACGCATTCTGTCTCGACGACATGTACAGTATGGGAAAGCGAACAGCAACGGAAACTATAGCAGAACGGAGTGCAAGATCAGCGATTTGCAGGCCATTTTCTGAACGAGACTGAGATAAAGGTAATGTGTTGTAATGCTTCAGGAGGTGGATACGCACGTTAGACACGCGGCCGAGCGACGCGCGCCTGCTAGAGTTACTACTCTGTGCTATTTAATACTGAACTACGCGTTACACTGATTGTAATTGTAACAACGTGTACATTTTACACGGTTACTATTTCTGCTTCTAAAAACTATTACGCATGTTACAATAAACGAATAACTGTAATAATAATTATGGTCTACACTGTCGGGAGATTATGTTCAGCAGTAGACCTACACAGGCTTAGGATAATTATGATAAAAGGATCGGATATGATGATATAAAATATTAAAAATAAAAAGCACGAAAATCACTACAGCAAAAGAATATAGAGTCAACTTTACCTCGACGACTAACTTGTCGCTATGACATTTTATGTTACAGACTCAACACACGAGTGTCGAAGTCATCTGCAGTGGAGTGGGCAGCACAGCTTAGCGACATCGATAAACAACTTTAAGTAGGTTAAGAGGCTATTACGGATGCACTGCTGTTCTATAGTTCTGTTGGAAATACCTAAGTATCTCACCGCCATTTATGTCATTTCAATTGAACACTCACAATGCAAGCGACGCAGTATTTCGTACTTATGAATATATACATAATATGTACATACATTATGACAACTAGATGAAGTGACGACATACTTAAAGTGTACTATTGGGTTATTCTAACTTAGGTTCTCTAACAGAAATTTCTAGTAGTGGCTCGGAGTGCCCAAAGTATTGCAAGATGTTCACCACCTATTCCACGTCGAGATGTAACAGCGACCAATGAAACGCGGGTGCGTATTATATTCCTCTGCCTACCCTTAATTAACCCCTGTCATTACCGTGAGCTCGAATTAGATCTGAGATTTATAAGAATTGACAAATTGGCACTCGTTTTTTGCCTACTCGATAAGGAATCTGGCATTATGGAATGATAGTAATAATAATTTTCTTCGTAAGCCGTAAAGTGTATGGCAACAACGGTGTGATATCGTGTATTGTCGTTATGAGGATGTAGCTATGTGTGTGCGTAAATGGATATAGTGTAGCAAACACGTTTGCTTACTGCCACGCTACACTATTAAACGCTGTTGACACGCAACGCCAAGCCGTTGACATGACAGTATTGTTGTAGCGAATTAGGATATTGTTGCGTTAGGAACTGGCCAGTTTAAATGCTCATGTCATATATTTATCTATGTAAATATATCATAAAGCATGATTCACCATATGGTCTATCTTTCAGGTCATATGATAGTAAATCGCTTATCACATTTCAAGTGGTTTTTTTAGTTTTAAAATATAGTACAAAAATCAGTCTGATAATATTATGAGGTAATTATTTCTATAGCTGTTTACTGCTGTCTATAAATCATCATCACCGCAGATCTTTAGTAGGTTTAGAACTATGTCAACCCTGCGATGATATAAGATCCCCTTTTTGTTAAAAAGATTTAACATAAATACTCGCACGAACACAAACATACACACTAGCACACACACACAAACGCGCACATCGATACACGCACACAAAAACACATTGATGAGATAGGTATAGCCATTAAATCCATTCCAATTCTGAAACGAACGTTTAGAGATAATTAATACTTTTAATTGGTACTTGCGGATATGGTTTTTAATTAATTTGCAAACGGCCCCATTTTCTCTTTTAATTGCATTCGAATTTTGTTCCAATAAAATTCTCATTCGACTGCCTATTTACTTTCCTAATCTTATTTACATTCTCGTTAAAATTTTCTCACCCGATATACTGTACGTGATTGAACGGATATGTTATAAATACATATGTGTATTTGCTTAGTTCCTTTGATAGATATACCAATTGAGTATGCGAAACAGCGCTGTAAATTCGTCTTTAAGCTCGAAACTGGTTTCGATCTGAATTGAACTGTGGCATGACATATCTACCATCTTGATGTGCCTACTACACTAATCAGATCGGTACACTAAAATCCATCCATCCCTGTTTAACAACTCATATAAACACAACACAAGTATTCCAAGCGAATCTTGAACAAAAAGATCTTGTTTCTTTAAAAAATACTCTCCGTTTTTCATTCTTAAATTTTAATTAACTCAATAACTATTTGTATTCTTAATATTAAAAAAAGATTGTTTATTTTTAGTTCAGCTGCAAAAATACTTTTCATCTTTAGCCCCTTTCATACTGGGAAGGCTGTGTCCAACAGCGGAACAATAAAAAGTTTGCTGATGATGATAAAAACACAAATATCAATATCAAAATCGGAACTCGTCATGTTTAATGAGCGTCCACAAATTTAAATCCCAAATACATTGAGGATCTTAAGTTTACTGGTGTCCAGAACGCTATATATAACATTCTGAACATCAGTTAGGAGAATGATTATCTACTGTTGTTGTGTTCAAAGCTTTGCAGGTCCAATAGTGACCGTACCAGTAGATAATAGCCAAGATATGAATTCCATGTTATCGAATGAGAAACCATCACTGAATATTCTAAACAAGGAATAAATATCTTACATTGGATATTCTTGGGTTTTTCGAAATTGAAATTCGTAGTAATATCTTGAAGTTTCGATTTTTGTCTGGTGTTTAACAATACGCTCACCGCCTTCCATGGCAGGCCGTACCTATAACGTAACTGGTGCCATGATGATACTACATGACGTATACTACATGAGACACCTACACACGCGGCTATCTGATCCTAAACTAAGCTAAGCCTGTACATACAGAAGGCTGATGTATATCTACTCGTATATACCAGTATAAATATGTAATAAAATACATTATTTTTGCACCCAAACATAGAACAAATACTTGTGCTCATCACAGAGTTATTCTTCCTAAATAGACATTGAATCTATGATAATTAACATAGTCAACTAATTACTAAACCCACAAACCCCCCAAATATAAATAATACGAGAATATATTATGTATATATGTACATTTCGACGGAAGCTGGATATAAAAAATACCAAAACACAGAGATCGGCCGCAAAATTGTATAACCCAGTATCTATTTTCCTCGTTTTTATGTATTTACACAAGTGCGACTACGAAGATTTATGTCCTCATGTACCAGTGTTTACAAGGGAGATGTCTCGGTCCATTAACTACCGACAAACTAATAATCTATAATCTACCCCTACATCCTACGCGATGGCACCATCCAACTCATTAATATTAAACATTTCTTATTATATGCTCATATTCTAGCGACTGATTAATATTTCAGCTATTAATATAAAATGCTATGCCCGAGTATTAGGGGACATAAATATGAATGATTTTAGATAGATGTGTGACACGCTTTGATTATTCTTAGTTCAGTGGTCAGCGAGTCTAAATGCTGAGTCGCTGGTTTTAAATTCAAATCCTATCCAAATGTTTGTTTGTTGAATATGACTGTTTATTGAGAGTAAAATCGTAATAATTCCTGCCTACTGCTGCACTAGTGTTCTACAGCAAAATACCAAGTAAATACAATTCGAAGGTCATATCAACAGTAGAAACGCCGGCAGTGCGGTAAAGTAGGATAAAAATCGCTCAAACAATCTTTAATATCACTGTATTGACTTATTAGAGGCAAGCATTTATCAGAGTATAAAATGAGGAATAATTTTAATTTGGAAACAAAAATTTCAGAAGTAATCAAATAAAATAGAGTAAACTGATCGAAGCAGTCATTACAACAACATGAAAGATATTTTTAAAACGATAATAATATAGACATTTCCTACAGAAACATCTGTCTGTTTGCGAAAAATCGAATACTAAAATCGTCGACATAGTGAGATCTTACTTTGGAATTATTATTCTCAAAAGTGTAAATTAAAAGCCAAAATCCTTTTTCAAGAGATTGGTGTATTTTTATAAGAACATGACAATAGCAAAAGGACTTAACAATTTCATAAAGAGAACTGGTGTCTAGTGAAGAGACAGGGTTGTACCACACTCCCGTACTTACCTCTTCGGGGACTACAAGTGTGGCGTTACGTTAATTTCATAAAGAAAAAAATTCTTGATCTCTTATCCAGATTGTCACTCGCAAAACTGAAACAACCTCAACCAGCTTGCAGAAAGATAAAGAGAAACACGCAACAGTCCACAAATTGTAATAGACAGGAAAACAAGAGAGATTACAGCTTGTCTCGAAAAAGGCTTCCGATTTACACAAGGGCCAACAAAACTTCCAAAAGTAAGAGTTGGCTATAAAGACACTCTTAGTAATTGACTTTGCTGAAGCCACAAAGCATTTGGGTCAATCGCGCTTAGCAAGAGTTGCTAAAAATAGAAGTAGGAAAAAGCTCTGAAGGTCTAAGCCACAAGTCCTCAACCTTTTTTTTACTTGACCCTCATTCATCTGCTTGACGCTTTGGATATACTTCATTCATGTGTCATTATGACGTTATAATGTGTGTAGATGATCATTTATTTATTAGGAAAATTCCATCGTTATATTCTAAATACTATTATTACTTTAAAAACAGGGAGTAATTTGTAATGTTTGATAACAGTCCATAAACTTGACTGCCTTTAACCAAATTTCTTATTAACCCCGTAATGATTACCAGCGTGTAAAAGACCATCCCTAATCCTTAAATTTAAAGCAGTTCCCTATTCACATTCATGCCAGCTACATAATAATATATCGTAACGAGAGTTGTAGATTTTAGTATTATCAGTGTTTCTTTATACTCCAAAAGTCGTTTCATCTTGATATACGTACTTTACGATTACTTAGGCTTTTCGCTAAGGGTTGAATAACGCTGGTCTAAGCTCGTTTAAAGTGGCTGCGACAGTGCGAAAGACGCCATTATATTGTCTGTCTTCTATACATATAAAAACGTTATAATCTTCTTTCTCTTTTACAAGTAGTGGAATTTTTCGTGTATGTTTAAAAATTGTCAATGGTTAAGCAAAATTTTAATAAATCAAATACATTGCACCAGTGCTAATGTAAATATGATTTCAATTTGTTTTGCATTGTATCAAAGTCTGTAAAATTGGTGGCCATATTTTTTATTACATATAAATAAATATTCTAAGCCCCGTTTTTGTCATCAATATACATATGTAATAATAACATCATTAAATTATTTACTAGGAAAGTATGAATTGTGCTTTACCTACAGTTCTTTGAAACCAAAAATGCTGAGAATTTCGTTAACAAGAAACTAATGACTTGCTCCTATCTTAAGTATTAAATTGTACTTCTATGATTGGTTCCTTTGTACATTATTTAGACTGACATGTTAACAACAACTATTTTTTGGACAGTCTGATTTACATTGTTATTGAATCATGTTACTTTATAAGTGTAATAAAAATCCGTTCAATAGCCGCGTGTTTTAATCCCGTCCGCGTAATCTATATAATTAGTTTTCTTCGCGGGATATCTGTGCATTAACATGGGAGTTTTCGAGAAGAGCGCAAATGTGCTTATTTCAAATTCGACAATATTAGAGATATATTATGCCAGAAACAGATATATTTTTAATACACCATTGGCATATCGAGTGCAGTTTAAGCCTGGTTTAGTTGATTTATACTTATATCGGATATTGATATACCATTATTTCTTAAAATATTGACGGTTCGTTACTCGTCACTACATCGTCATTTATAAATGAGTAATCTCAGTTTTATTCTGGATCTGTTAACTGGTGGAATAGACTTAGTCTGAACTGAGGTATAGATATATACTGGCAAATATAACGAAGGACGTCCTCCAACTAGGTGGAGTGACGAGCTAGGTGGAGTGACGATGTCCGCAAGTGGCTCGCAGTGGTTGGATCCAAAGAGCTGAAGGACGAACTTCTTTTACAATAACAGCACCCTAATGAGAGTCAAACTTTTCAAATATCGTTACAGATACGGAATACAAAACAAAAATATCTAAAAAGAAGACGTACATATGAAGTTATTAATAATACAACTCTAATTTCCGTGCAATTGTATACATTGTAGATAACGCCAACATATTGTATTCATTAAGAAGCCATCCTATGAAAATTAATCCCTCGAAAAGGTAAGGTAAAAGGTACAACATAAAAACAAAGGGATTTCCACTCGACGAATTCCCAACAGCTTTGAATAATAAAAATAATAAATAGATACTCTCGCATTATTAAAATTTTACACGATTTCTTTTCCTCTTATCCTTCTCAGAGCTAACAGACTTAACTAAATTTAATATCAAAATGTTTTTATACTACAATTGTGGACTTTACTATTAAATTATTAAGATTTAATCACTCTCGAAAATTTTTACCTTGTATTTATCTTAGAAAGGGTATGCCGGGTAGTGGTTGTGTACTGCCACGATTCACCAGTAATCATACTAAACTTCCTAGCATGGAATTGAGGGTGAGTGTACTGCCATATACCGCGCACTAATCCACACTTCAGGTTACTACTAAGAATTTATCGTCAAAACAATATTTCGTCTAACCCGGGGATTGAATCCAGGATTTCTTGATCAGCATTCACTTTTGCAACCACTCGACAACAACAACAGTTAATATTTAAAAACAAACTTTTGAAATGTTCAATATATTTAAGTTATATTGAAATATATTGCATGTATGTACATATTTCTATAAATAATTTATGAACGAAAGATGCATAAATTCAGAACAGGGTACAACTTTTTCATCGTTGGCAAAGAATTTCCCCAATAAAATGCAAATGCTTATATTGTATTTTATTGAAATTCTTATTCTTCAACGGAAATAAATATTCTTATATTTGACAAAGATTCATGAACCGATATTCCGGTAACGCTGATTTTTATTCAGAGACGTCCGCAATAAATTCAATTGTCTGTAGGTACCCGTATGTACCCAGCATGGTAATATCGAGATGATAAAGTTGTATACATTTCATACGAGGAAACTGATTCGTGAATTAAAAAACAAGAGACATACATATATATGTATATATGTACTTTCTAAATCAAATACGTTCCCTGTTTCTCTAACTTTTTTAAATAGAAGTAATCACTGTACTAATACTATATTATAACCATATATGTTGTAAATCATTATTATATTGTTACGCCAGGTTTCTTACGAGATTGGCAAAGAGCACGGACTGTCAAATATGTCTACAATTATTAAGCGTTAAAAACTTTGGTGTTTTGTATTTTGTTATTTCCTATTTTAGTTTTCATTTTACATAGTTAAAAAATTTAATATAAAATATGTACTATAATAGCTAACCGAATATTGTTAAATATAACTTGCGAAAAATTTGAAATCTGCTTATCCACACTTGGTTAAATAGGTCAAGTATTACGTTAAACGTTTTCATTTTGAGACAGAACTCCAACAGTAGAACGATAGAATTGAAAAGATAAGAAGAGATGATAGGTAAAATACATGCTCCCGATAAATATATCCGTATGTAAGTATGAAGACAATGTAGTAATGAAACATAATTCCAGAGTAATTTTTATATTAATGAAGTAGTAAGGAAAATTTAGGTATTTAGACAGGTGGAAGTTGTAGTAAAAATAATTTTAAAGACGACCCTCGCCCATAGTAAAGTAGAACTGGTCGTCCTTCGTGATTTACTGGTATCTAGAAGAAAAACTCGTTAAAGTCGCACTAACACTTAGCACAGTATAAAAAGCTGTACCTATCAACTGATATGATATATTGTTCGTAACAAAATCTAACAAGACGAAAGTTAGATTACAAACAGAACTCAGACGTCGATAGAACTAGTGAGGTTCTATAAAGTTAGTTGTATCTTTTAACTTCACTGTCGATACACGGACTTACAGATGTAAAGACATGGTTCATAAGTCGTTTGATTTTGATTTAACAAGACATTTCAGTTACAAAGATATTAGGCGACATATTGGTTTTGGCTTTAGTAAAATATTTTTATACATGTCTTATTAATGACTAGTCTATTGCATTGGTGTAAGTAATATATCGTATTTATACAATTGTGCTCAAAATTTACTTTCATAATAACAGAATTCCTAAAACACTTTTGAAATATAATTATATTTACAAATAACCCCATCAATCGACCGGAAAACCGTTCAACAAAACAAGGAAATTTCGAAATATAGCTCAACTTTCTTCCTCGAATTTTAAACTACCTCCAAATACAATTTCACAAAAAACAATTCAGCCGCTTTAATATAAAAGCATACCAACGAACAGATTTCATTTGTAATATTACTATTTGCTCATTATAATGTGCAGTAGCTTAGTACATTAGTGCGGTGTTGCCCAGTAATGCGGATTTAGTTAATAGCAAAAACTAAGAGGATTTCCATATGGGCACAACAAAATACAAACGAAAGCCTTTTGTTTCGAACACAAGTAGGTAAAACACATACGTAGATTGGCAAAATGGCAAGCCCAGCAATAAAATAAGACGCAGGCATGTTTACTTTAGCTAAGGTTTATTTCGGCGGGAGAAGAAAATCAAATCATGCGAGCTCCATTTTGCTGTTTGCTGAAACATCTCATAGAAACGCTTGTAAGGTATAAAATATTCATGCCAGTTACGCTTGTTACAATTCCTAGTGCGTTCTACAAAGTGTACATTAGATCAGATGTTTGTTCTATTTACATACTTACTGTTTAAAAAATGTTTTATAAAATTACTGATCTTTAGTAGTAGCGGATTTTAGAACAGATATTAACCTAAAATATATCTACGTACAATTTGACTCTTTTTAATTCTTACTATGTTCCTATTGTTTTATAGGAATGATAAAATTTTAGAGGGTCATTTTGATATCTTCTGAACTATCAGGTGAAATATACTTTGAAACATGAACGTTATTTGAGAGCCTATTGAAATATGGTTACGATAATATAGCTTATTACCTCTTATAAGGCCATCAAGCGATTAAATATCAGAGCAAACAATGCGATAACATAAGAAACTCCGTAACCGATATATCCTTAGCACAAAAACTAGTACAATTATCTTTCAGCGGCAGAAACTAACATTATTCTGATCTATGGCTTCTTGCGAATCATTTAGTTCACAGAAAAAATAAAACTAGGACTTTCACTCAAAATAAATTCGTTATTCATAATATGATACGAATCGTACCGTTACAAATTTATCGTCATCATCATAATCAACCCTTTTATCTTCCACTGCTGAACACTGATTTTCATCCAAAATGAGAAGAGTTAAGGCTGATTTCCATTCAAAACGAGAAGAGCCATAGGGAGGACATGCTGGCCAAATGTGAGTTGGAAGAAATATTACAAAATTAATAACAAAAATAGAATGTTTCAGAGGTTTAAAAATATAAAATAATTCGCTTTTAATCCACAGAGACAAAAATTTGCTCTCCTAAGAAAATGTAGATACGTTCACCAGAATCTACGCCGCGAAAACTCATATATTGTTCTTTCATTTCTTGATATTTATGACAATGTTCAAGATTTTGCTGGAATAGGATCAAGTTACGCCCACGAGTAACGCGAACATTGGTTAAGTCTTGGCCATCCATTAAGTTGATTCCTGCCTTTAAAACCAAACGTGCCAGTAAAATGAAGTAGGATTTTGGTAACTTGTTTTTGAGAAATCCAGCGAAAACAAAGTAACATGTTAGTGCTAGCAAAGATTGTTCTGTCTTATTCGATGTTTACGCACCCGAAACCGTGATTTGTAGCCGGTATTTTTATTGTCTCTCTTCTTTTTATATTCCATTCTTCCCATACCCGCTAAGGGTTCTGGAACAGGGCAACTTTTTTCGTAGTAATTTCCGCTGTTCGACGTTTTAATTGTGAAATATCGCCATTGTTTCCATTATTCCTTTTTCGCATTGGTATAATTTTATTTAAATGAATATCTCGTACCAAAAGCTTTTTCGAGTCATTTACTTGTTCCATATTTGAATAGCGTTATGTTATTTATGCGATCTGTCCAACTTCACTGAGATAAATATTAATGAACTGCAGCGTCATATATTACTTTTTGTAATTGTGATTTAAAATTATATTTTTATTCATTCACAATGTCCGGGCAATGTAATTATTGGATTAAAAAACTGTACGAAGTGTTATACCGTAGGTGAAACTAACGTCGGTTATAGATATAAAGATGTATAAAATCTAAAGTAAAAGAAATTATATGCGAAACAAATAAACATACACTAAAAAATTTAAAAGATGCACTTCAATATACATATATACAAATACCTATCTATAAATGATGAACCAGGATGAAGAGTGGCTGATAGCATTTTGAATGTGTAAGTAAACAATAAATATTTATAGCCTCACAATGCAATTCCCGTATGACGTTTCCCAGCCCTGAGTCAAAGGCCAGAGAATTAGGGTCAATAATCAGATGTCCTAACGACCGGAATTGAACCCTTAAAGCCCTTACAGATAGCACACTAAAGCTAACTGATATGCTAAAGGTATCATTTAGTTTAAAATCACTTTGTTGGATTCACTAAGTGAAGGGTCTTGCTCAACTAACTTATTAAAGCTATTGTAGGAAGAATGACATTATTTCGGGTCAAATACCATTTTATACCGACCCTTTGAAGTAAAGTGCCAAGAGGCAGGGAATGTAAAACCAATTATACGGCTAAAAGGAAAATAATATCACATTCAATTGTCAACGAAACGAACGTTATAATTCAATAACAGCAAAATTGAATCTGTTCCTAATGTATTTAGCATTTCGCAGAATGGAATGAAACGTTTCCAATAAAGGAACGGAAAACTCTTTTGGGATTATTTATTAAAAGGAAAATAAGTTTCGGTATTACCATTTAGTTAATAAATAATAAGGATAATTATTATTACTTTATTAGATGTTATTATCATTAAGTGGTAAAGAATCATGTAATAAAACATATTAATT
>DWME01000784.1:0-29671 GCA_018244795.1 Parelbella ahira ahira
CTTTATAAACTGGTGTCAGGTAGAACAATATATTATAGTGTTGTTCAATGTAACTTTCTGCTGTTATAATGTAAAAAAAGATCGTGGATAAAAGCGTCAGTGGGATAAATATAATCCTGAATATTTTGTTTGGTCGAGGAAACCACAAAATTAATTATTTACAGTTTGAATGGTATTCAATAAAATGTATTTTTTGATTGTAAATAAATAAACAAAAAAGAAATCAAAATAATTTCCCATTACAACCAGAAAAAAACTACATTTCTAAAGCTAAAAAGCTTAACTTGGTCATGTTCCTATATTATTTTCTATATTTATAATTGTTAGATGTGTGCAATTCAAATATTTAGGAGCTGAGATATATTTTAATAAAATAGTATACCTATTCCATATTGCGATTATATTGAATATTACATAACTTAAAATTGTATTAAAGGCTATGAGAAGCTTAGATTTATTACGATGTGTGACGTTGTACCGACGATTATATCATTGATATTATATGATATAAGTGTCAACTGATGTGTCGAGATATCATCGAGTTAATAAGGTGTAACCTTTGCCGCACATTGCGTACAACTGCCGTAAACAGACATAGGAAATGGTGCAGTGGAGAAAATAATGATAAACTTCATGTTCGGAATCTTATCGAATATCGGAGTTGTGATTTATGTGAGAATCATTTCCAGCAACAATTGAAAGTGCCTACTGTGTTTCTGAACGTTTACACGCGTTTTGTGTTTGCTCAACGATTGGCTATAATGGAATTAACGAAATTATTTTGAATTAATATGTTTACCTACTGTAAACTAACATAAGTCGGTGTATTCAAAGAATACTTAATATGAATTTAATAAGAGGATTTTTGTATCACGCGAATATAGGTACAGCATGATTTTAGTTATTCACACTATATTTGATAGGCCGCTTAGTTTACTTGATTTTGATTCTAATTGTTATTAAGGAAAGTTCTTGTATCTCGTGCAGTTAGAATTCCTATTGTTAATTGCTGTTGGCATACACTTTATATTTTTTTTTTTATTGCTTGGTTTTATTGATCTCAGTGAGCTATTCGCACGATGCGACGAGAGGACGGCCATTCCGACGTCAATCAGAGCGCTCCGGCCATAGTCATCTGATACCGCGTTGCTCCTACTTTCACGTGCTGGTAGCGGACTATTCTGCATACTGTTTTTTGCAAATGTTAAAAAATAATTACACACACACGAGCGCACCCATGCACGCACACACGTACACATATATGGGAATATATGCAAAATATTGTTGGCCTAGTGAGAGCCTAGAGAGCAAGGACTGCTAAATACTTCTGTTCCCACAGACCTGAGTGCTTTTCCGCATTCATCCCTCTTCTTATACATTAATTATTCTCTACAATGTTAATAAAGAGATAAATATTTGAAGCATAATTATTAGTAATTTAAATAAACGTAATAATATTAAAACAGGTACATTGTAATATGATATGAACTTGATCGAGGCGCTACCGGCGACGCGGAGCAAAACGCAAGGAAGTCCGTGCCACTGCGCTACGTATGAAACCGACGAATTAGAAGGTGCTGGAACCATTCAATTGGAATCGGGGTGAACTAAAGGTGACTATTCACTTATCAGCAACCACTAAACTGACTACTGGCTTGTTAGAATAGGTATGGACTAAAGAGGACTATACACTTACATTATACACCTGTCAATTACTAACGACTACTAAGTACCTACTATTGACTGGCTCGTTGGTCGATTGGTTGCAAGCGCGACAGCCGATCGGGAGGTCCTGTATTCAAATCCCGGGTCGGGTACTATTGGATTTTTCTAATTTAGAATTTCTAGTAGTGATTCGGAGTTAGAGATTTGTGCTCGGTGTATGGCAATAGACTCACCATCTACTCCATCCATCATCTCCATACTCCTGCATACTCCACCACCAGAACATAAACGTAACTGGTGAGACGTGGGACTACACTCCTCTGCCTATAATTTAGGGGATTACAGGAGTGATATTACGTTTACTAAGTACTAGCTCGTTTATTCAGGGGTAAGCTTGAGTGTCGACCCGAGGGTCGTGGATTCGACTCTCGCCCAGGAAAAAACATATACTTGTGTTTTGAGCAAAATACTCCTTATGTGCATAATCATTGGCATGGCAATGTTTCGGTAATAAGTATACAGCGATATACTACATGTATCACTATACTGAAGACGCCTAATTAAGCCGTATTAAATATAGATTAGACATGTTTCTCTGAACAGGAAGTGCTTGGGTTGTCTACGCTTATCAGCTGTTCATAGGAAATGTTATTAGTAAGCCTATTTAATTTTAAATTAATATTCTTTTATCTATACGCCTGTAATCTCCTAGGGGTAGACAGAGAACTATAGTACACTCCTAGGATTTAGCTGTTATGTTCATGTTCCACCTTGAAATAGGCGGTGAAACAATTTCTATATGTCGGCATAAATTCAACGGCCTTAAATAATTTTATGTAGGTACAGTGGTATTGAAATTTATTAATGTTTCTAAATTCTTTCGCGTCTTATTAAACCTCTTCTTATGATTCAGCAAATAAAGAAAAATAGATGGATATTAATTAGAAACAAATTATTTATTTATAACAACATATGTCATACATTTATTTATTCTTAAACAATACATATCTTAAGTATTTAAACTGTAGATCCGGTAGATTTATACATGTAGGTTGAGGGAAGAAGTGGGTTCTTAAGAGAATTAAGGATAAAAATCTAACCTGGTGTCATTCAAATCATCAACATTTTTAACGTTCAAAATTGGACAGAGGTTTCATTACAGAACGAAAAGGATTAAATATATAATTCATAACGTAACATCATCAACCTGAGAAGGGTTCGTATTCATCAGCCTTTTTATTGTTCCACACTTGGACACAGACCTCTCAGAATGAGAAAGATTAAGGCAATAGTCCAAACATATATTATACATAAAGAAGTGTTTTAAGCGATGCGGCTATCTTCAAACTCTACAACTTATCGTAAATCAGTTGAAATCGTATGGAATACATGGGAAAATGACGCAACAATACAGATTGGCGCGTAACACGTACTGATAGAGGAGCGTAATTAGTAAAAGAACGTGCAAGTACGTATCTACTTACTCTGTTTTGTTTCGTTGTTCTTACACAATACTAACCCGGTATTCGGTTCTTATGTAAAAATATAATTAAACGATCTATTATTGTTCGTTTCGTTCTTGTTTTGCTTGTGTCAGAGGAAATCCGATTCAACTGTGATCGTAATAGGGTTTACTATCGTTGCTATTGTGGGTGTTTTGTTGGATGTCATTCTGTGGCTTACATTGTTTTATCTTTTTCAACATGACCTAGCATATGAACTGTACAGTAAATAAATTCGTATTTAATTTTGTTTAATGTTTCGTCCGGACGATTATTGACGATATACTGATAGTAAGGTAGGATAAAAATTGAATGAATACTATTGTTCTTATTGAGGCGTCCAGCATCATATGCCTAATTTTGTGATTCAATATAGTTATTTTGATTGCTTTCAGAAGAGTGAAGTGATAATTGTGTAAAGTTACATGAAGTGATAACTGTTACATGTCAGGACTTGTGTTCCATTGATTGATGATTGGCCGATTAAGATTAAATATAAACAAATGCATCGACGGCGTTTGTAACACAGATAAAATATGTATGAACGAAAGTTTGTTTGAACGAAATTGTTGGGTTAAGAATGTATCTGCAAGGACAAACATATTTAGCATTCAGTGCTCTCTGCTAACTGCCTAAGTGACTTGCCGTGATTATTGAATAAAAATTATAATACAATTTTTACAAAATTCTACAAATAGGTATAAATGTATCTGATTCGATTTTATAATATAAAGTTAGCTAACGTTAACACAACAGGAAGATAGGAATTACTACAGGTTATGCATGTGGCAGTTTTATCAGCGAACATATCAGTAGAGTGTCCGTATATTGTTACAGAAACAAATGCCAATGGATACGTCCTATGTATCGATGTCGACTTGTTCGGTCAAGAGAACCGTACAATCGGAGCACGTCGATTATGTAGCGAGGAAACCCAATGTGGGTTACATCACTAGGAATATCTCGGTTTATAAAAATAAATCTATTATGTTCTTGTCTGTGTTCAAATCAGACAACATTATTATGGCGAGAATGAATAGTATTTTTAGGTTGGAGCGGTAGCAAGCGAGTCAGTAGGAAATTGACGAGGTGTTTCAGGCTGCATGTGGCTGAACCGTAGGGATAATATGGAGGATAAGAGAGTTTGGTTAAGATAGATTTGATTTGCTCTCATGAACGAGAAGGTTGGCATATTAAAATTCAAGGTTCAATTTTGTATGGGCTTAATTGGCGTACATTACTCTATACACTTTCGAAGATTTCGAGACTTTTGGCTCCTATCAGGTGTTTTAGCAGGGATAATATTTGGGTTTGTTTAGCTGTTTTTTTACGGTTTCTATAAAATATAAAATAAGACCTATCATTTTCAGACGAGAGATGTCCGCACTCGCAGTTTAATTGCGATTTCCGTCAGCGCGTGGCCGCAGTAAGTGACACCTAAATCCACAGCTCACAGCTGAGACAGGTGAGAGGCTCATTATACGCGGACGGACAAACTGGCTGTCTTATTTGTGTAGGGCACTGGCTTCGCCCGCGGTCCGCCACTGGGTATCACGAACACATAAACGGGAAAAATTAGAAAAATAGTAGGATATAGGACATTAATTGAGAAGATAGTGGACACGTTGTACATATTTGAACAAATAAACGTGGAAAATAAAAAAATGGGATAAGAAAAAAGTTGTACGCTTTTAGGTTTTTTTTTGTATGAGTATAGGTACCAGTATAATATGTAGATATGTACTTATGTGTATATTGACTAGATATGTTGACTTAATAGTTACCGAGTTCTAGTAATTGATTAAAAATAGAACAATGATGTGGAACCGACATACTCATTGTATAACATATCTGCAATATGATATGTTTCAATTGTGCATTAATCGTACATACATAATTACTAGGCATAACATAAAATTTGTTGTCTAAAAGATACACCACATATAGAATAAGAAAAATATGAAATCCAATATCGCATTCTACAAATAAGTACATAGATAACGAAGATAGAGAAACGATAGATATTACGGCATCTAGTTTCAATGTAATCTGTGATCATCAGTAGCGCGTTGAGTGTACGTTTCAAACGGACAGATGCGTGTACGGTAGCATTTTCTACAGGCAGTATGTAAAAAGGGACAGTGAGGCAGTTTCCCATCGGCATCTAGTGTTACACATATCGGATCCAGCTTTCTAGAGAAAACGTACCGTTTGCGGCGTTGTGCAACGCGCCGGAAGGCCGTAGCGGCGGATTGACACTGTTTAATACTTAAAAATGCTAAACTAATTAGTAAAACTCTTCAATAATAATATATGACGTCATGTCTGTGTTGTTGTGTAGTTGTAAGCAGATGAGTGTAGTACACTCCCACGGTTCGGTATAAGTTCCACTCAGAAGATAGAGTAGGAGGTAACGCTAATTTCAAGATTGCCTCTTATTTTTGGAATAATAATAATAAAATAGTTTATCTTCAGATAACAAGAATACAATATTGTTAGTGTTTATACTGTGGCTCAAACCGATTGTTAGTAACAGTTTGAATCAGCGGAATATGAGGAATTAACATTCGGCGGGAGCTCATGAGGAAGGACCTCGTAAAGGTCCGAAACTAGTCGGACCATCTCGAAAAACGAATGTGAGTTAAGCCGGTACATATATAATCATTATCAATACTCACGATTATAACAAATCAAACGAAAATTATAATTAAGAAATAATGATCCTTTGTAGTCTTAAGAAACTACAAAATTTCGAAGAATACTACAAAATTTAGAAGTTTGTGTTATAAAAGATATATATAGAAGATGATATATATAGATATATAAAGATATAGACTCATATTATTACCGTTATAATTAAATTATTCTTTATTAATATAATCGAATATATTAAACATATCGACATTATTAATAATATATAAATGATGATAATTATAAAAAAGTTAACTGACACATGATAAATTTAAATGTAATGTACATTATTACCTAAAGCGCGACACATACTGTAGATTTTTTTAGAACCGTACTAAGCTTGAAAATATTTCGTACAATAATTAGTTAAATTCTCGAATTTAAGGATTTTATTTTCGCATTTTAAACACTGTACATTTCAATTCATACGCAAATGAGCCATTTAATTTTACATTAGGTAAGCAAACCATAAGATGGTAGAGATAAAATACCTAAGTATTAAATTAATTGGCACAGCAGTAAGTACTTTTTAATAACTCTACGTTCAACGAATCACGTGTTCATAATAATCAACAAAATATATTAAGTTCAACTTTTTTATCGAACTTTCTAGTTAATGAAAACCTGATTCTACAATAATATTAGATTATATTTAATGTTATTTGAGTATTATTATATTTTGTGTTGTTATAAGAAAAAAATACAACACTTAATAGATTATTCATAATTGCCATTATCAACATACATCGATTTAATTAAAATTGTCATTTCCGAGCCGAGCTGAGCCGGATGTGATACAATTGCAAGACAATATATAGGTGGCGATTGGCGAATTGCCAAATATTTATTCATTGTTACAGATTTTATCTCGTGTACTGGCCAAAGTTACGTAATTGGTGCGACTGTAGCAAACATACTGTTACCGGCTAATATGGTATTACCCACATTCAATATTCAATCGACGTAGTACTTTTAATTAAAAAAGAAGTGGATTTTCATTGAAATTATTAATATGGGGTGATATAAACGAATCCAATTTACATTCTTCCGATTTTAAGTATCGTTTTTTAACCTTTAAATTACGCGATAATTTTTATGAGCGGTACGAAACGTGTAATATCAGACGCTTATATTAAGACCTGAAGAGTGATCAAATCGATATTAATAATACAAAGCTAAGTTATATTAAGTGTTATCAATAACTCGAATGTACAAAGACCGTTATTTTTAGTATGTTTTGCGGTTTAATATCATTAAGAAAACTTTAAAGAAATGACGTTAAATTAATGTAGGGTTAGAGAGCAATAACTTAACAATTTACTAACGGTATAGGTGAATACGGAATCGTTAGAGCGATGGTTTTTATACTAGTGTAAAGTAACGTTAGAGAACCTAATAGATTTTTTGCTAACATTACAGGAGCGTAAAAGGCCGATCGCGTATTCGCTTTTTTACTAACGCTACAACAGTATAAGGGAACATTAGAGTAATTTTTTTTACTAACGCTACAGGAACGTAACGTTTTCGCACCAATTGTTAAGCACAGACGGCAGACAATTTATTTGTAGCAATCCCGCCCACTATTGGCTAAAACGATTCTGAGATAAGCTTATTGTTGCCATTCGAAAGATCGTTACAATAATAACATGTAATTAAAACGCTAAATACTGTTGTAAGCAATACATTCACGATACGTCTGAAGCGAATTGAAGTAACTTTGAAATTTATAGCAACGTTAAAATGGTGATAAAATATGTAAATAAAATTATTTTAACTGATATGTTGTCATGTTTGCGTGATTATATTTTGATATTTTTAAATTGTTTGGAATTATTCACGTACATCCATCTGATTCCAAAATTGGCAGAGCGTTTGCTGGGGTTACCAAACGGCAGATAAGCTATGTATATCTATACAAATATATAACTAAATGTTTATTTTTATACTCGTTTTTTACATTCAGAAACAAAATAATCATTTGTGCTCGTTACATACATAAATATAGGTTGAATCGAACACAGGACACTCAGATCAGCTGTCAGGTTCACCACTCATCGGGCCAATGGGCCCATCAAAATTGATTAATCGTGTGCTATGTGTAACTATTATTTTGTTAATCATTATTCATGTTGTAAGACTAGTTAGCGCGACGCAAACTAGTTCTGCTGACGCGTTACTACACACTAGAAATTAAAACGGCGCTAAAACCTATTAATTAAAACAGTGATGGCAATTTTTTTGTCCTCAATTAGCTTTCCACTATTGTTCTTTGTTTTTGTAATGGAACAAAAACGGTAGAAGAGCTCATTTATGAATCAAATCTAGTACACAAACAATGGTAATTGCAGTTGACGATATTAGGTATTATTTTACGCAAATCATGTTTTAACAAATTAAGTAAAGGTTACTTTATTAGTCGATTCATTGTTTTTTATATTCTATAAAGCTGAAACTCTAACAATTTAACATTTCATAATCAGTAAGTAGGTAATATTATGTTCCTAATCATTAGCCAGCAACATTTATTCGTTACTTGAAATTAAATTCCCTTTCTTTAACTTTCCTCGTCAGTTTTATCAAAAGTGCTGTCGATAGTCGGCAACGAGTGGCAATCTTTGTGGACCGATGCAAGGCGTGCGAGTGATGAGGCGTGGTTTCTAACGATTCACATAAATATTAGTTGAAGTGGCGACGAAAACACGTGCGTAATATCAGAGTACTAATTAAAATTTTGATTACACAAACGAAAGCTTATTAACCAACATACTTTTCTCTGTATTTCAATAGCAGAATATAATAAAATATTAAGTACCTAATACATACCTACACAACAGAAGTTTCATCGTTTTTTAAAGAAAAACTTCCGAAATGTTATATAATTAGTCGTAATATGGGATTTTTAATGCCTTTGAGATAACAAGTGCTGGAGGACAGTTTGCATTGCGACTAATATAGACAGTATAGTCTTAATACATAATTTACTGAGTGTTAGTGAGTGTAGTTACTCAATGCGGTCTCAGAGCAGCTGATAACAATGAGCGGTCGCGTGGGCCATGTACCGGCGAGTTAGTGCAAAGGTGAGCAGTGAAAGGACCAGGGTTTGACCCGTGCTCTGTCGTTATACTGTATCAACAAGGTTCATTTCACTTTCGTTTTCCTAAGGGAGCCCTGATGGTATCCGTTCCTTTGTTAAAGTAATATTAGTCATACTTCACCGCGCTGTTCATAATGCTGTTACTTCATCAAGCAACTCTGTTGATGATCGCTCTAGATGTAGATTAGCTCGTTTAGTTCTCGTACGGGTCTGTTTAAGTTATTACTTGTTTTGTTTATCTAAACACATTAATGATAAAGAAAAAATATATAAGTTCGATTGAACAAGGGCACTACGTATTCCACATAGTAATTTGAAATTTGTAATTTGTTTCATTTTTTAAAGTTTAAAAATCGAATTTATAACGGTCGTTCGAGTTTATGTAAATTATCTACATTGAAATAAAACTATTGTACTGGTTGTCAGTATATTTTTAAAATTCCGTTTCATGATCTTAATACATTACTCACAATTTTTGATACAGCGATAAATAATTTATTGAAACAGGTCGACAGAGAGTTGTGAACATTATCGTGTAGGCTTAATATTTAGTCCTCATATCAATTGTCCTGGTAACCTCAGTTGGAGTCAATTCGGTCTTAAACATAATATTTCTTTGACAATTAAATATTTTGTAAATAAACTTTACAGTGTCTAAACATTTATAGAATAGTAATTAAGTAACTATTACTGGAAATGACCTAAGCTCAAATTAAATTACAGTAATGCATAAAATATGGTGCTGAATCGTGTTCTCAATTTGAAATAATTCGTTTTTTAAATAAAACGAAATAGAAACCAGCCAGCAGTGTTAAAAATGGATCTGATTAAATTTTTTATTTCTCTCCAGTAAATTTGCTAGTAGGTATGTAGGCTTGTCTAGAGAACGCTTAAAGTTAAAGCGAGACTTCGAGCGTAAGGAATATGAGTAGTAAAGAAAACATTTACACGATGAAAAGCAAATAATATCATTTTATATTATTGATAGCGTTCATCTCTTCGTTATCGATTCCGGGATCAGCGGAGAGATATCGATTCTCGATCCGATAATGCCTTTGTTAGGTAATGTTAACAACAATGCCGTGTCCATTTTCGCGTGGGCTGCGTTTTATGTACATACACCTTTAACTATCTATTAAGGGGCTTATACATTAGATTTACTATGTGATCCTTATCTCTCGTTTAGAGATCACGTATCTTGATACTGCCTAATCGATATACATTATATAACATAAGCGTAATATTACGCTTATGTTTTCTTGAAGGGGTTGGCAGAGGCTATTACTCCCACTTTGATAGTCCACTGGGCACAAATTTAGACTCCGCGCTACTACTGGGAATTTTAAGTTAGAAAAACCACATTATGAACTTACACCTTAAAATAGTTAGCTGTTTGGATGCAAAATGTCAAAATCAGTAAAACTGCATGACAAGCTACAATTTTGCAGCTGGCGTGCAAACACTTAGCAGTATTATTCTGTTGAAGTACCATGTACCTACATAGTTTCGTTCATACTTACTTTGCGAGTTCACGAACTGTTCAATAATGTGACCTTCCTTTAGACCGTACAGTTAATTTTGCAAAGTAATTGTTCTTTGTCTCTTGCTATCTTAGCTGAAGAAAAGAGACAGATGTTGAAATCGTTGCTGACTCTTTTACCAACAGACTATAAAAACACTGGAAGGTTGTATTACAGCATTTTATTTCGATATTTCGTTTTCAGAAGAGGCTAAGAAGGTGAAACTGTTCATATAAACATTTTATTCGTTTGACGGTATATTCAACTGCCCTACACTCATTGCCCATTTCTATTTCCGGTTAGGCTAACCGAATCTAATTTAACCTAAAAAACGCAACACCACCCCTGTAATCCCCGAAGGGGTAGGCATAGGAGTGTAGAACACCCCCACGTTTCACCAGATACGTCTAAGTCTCATGGAATAGGTGGTGAGCCTATTGCCGTACACCGGACACAGATCCAGGCTCCGAGTCACTACTAGAAATTCTAAATTAGAAAAATCTAATAGTACGCGACCGGGGATTTGAAACCAGTACCTCCCGATCGGCAGTCGCGCTTGCACCCACTCGACCAACGAGGTAGCTAACCTAAAAATCTGGATTTTTGAATGACCACTAGGCATATTATCTGTTCCAAAAATCTGAGGTTTTGCCACATACTACACCGTACTGTGTAGCTCTCAGTGTGAAAAAATGTCTACATTTTTCTAAAAGAATTTCTCTAATGTTATATTTCCCCATTTGTGTCTGAGCGGACGCAAATCGACCAATCAAAGCTAATATTTGATATAATTTGATATAATCTACCTTCAATAAGCTTTATTAAAAAAACGATATTTCATTTTTATTATGAACGATTGAAACGCATCAATTAAGTTAGGCGCACGACGTGGCCAGAACGCCGGCGGTATCCGTGCGCGGCTAAGCCGATTACGCGTGCTCCGTCAACTGGCCAACTAACCGGCAAATTGCCGTGCAAGGCTTCAATATTGACTGGCCAAGTGGTCATGTGATTTTGGTAATGTTTCAGCGGATGGACTTTTAGAAATAAAAAGTTTTGGTAGATGATATATTATGTTGAGTAGGTTTGGTTATATAAAATTGGTTGAAAATTGACATTTGTAATGTATTGAGAAATTAACAACGGAAACGTTTATTTTTATGTAATTATGTGTTAACTGAGTATTGGAAGGACGTGTGCATAGAGTACAATAATACTATTTACGCATTTACAACAAACAAATGAAATTTATTGCTTTATTAACCCTGTAAGGACAGGATCCAGGAATGTGTTCATCGTTAGAATTAGTGAAATGAAGTAAAGAGTAATTGTTTCACAATTTAATTGACGCTAGAGTAATCAAGATAACGGAGATAGTTGGTTTTGTATGTAAAGGAGTCTCGCCTACTCCCTGATCTCTTTCTGTTGTGTTATAAAATTCTTTTCTAATACTATTTTAATAATAATAGTCTAATACTGCACGTTATTTCTGTATCACTTTTAGCTTTATAAAGCTTTTGAAAAGAGAAAAGTTAAAAATACTCCCAAACAGAGAAAGGTAAATTGCTCGTTCTAGATATTTCTATTCTAAGCACGTTACGATCAAGAGTATACATAATATGTATATAGATATAATCCGTACAAAACAAGACTAACTAACAATATCTGAATTGCACCAGAAGTGCTTAGCCGTCATATTGTCATAAATATAATGCAAGTCTTAATGTGTAAGGAAATTACAATAGGCCCTAATGGAATATCATATTGTCCAGTTCAGTATGGCAACACCATTGTGAGCGGACACTTCGCGCCGGTGAAATTACTTGAAATTACGTGAGAAATACAGGCCTTAATAAATTGGACAATTTACTTGAAGTATGATACCCCTTTCTTTGTATGGGTCGGTTGTACTAGCTTATTGTAGTAGTTCCGACGGCTGTTGTAAAGACATTATGAGTTATACTTATTAAATGTAAGCGATCTCATAAGATTACTTTAGCCAATAAGACACATATGTATATGTGGCTTAATTTAGGTGTTGATCGATTTTTATGTTTTTTAATGTAATCCCACCCATTATTTCAGGTAGACTGACTGCTAGCTGCTTACCAGCAAAGCAAAATATATGAGGACAGAAGAAGCTGAAATAAAGTCCAAATAAGACAGTTCTCTAGGCTAGTCTTCTAGAATCTAACTTTTGCTTTTAAGTATTTTATTAAATGTAAGTGGTTTCAAATGTTTTAATTATTTTATTTAAGTACATAACATACGTATTATTATGTTGTTTTAAAAAAGGAATCAATGAATCCGTGCTGTCTGGTTTAACCATTAGACTAACTATTTCCTATTCAGACAGACAAACATCCTGGAATTCTTTTGTTATCTCACGTCGGCGCTAACGTTGTGAGAAACTTAAGCGAATTTATCTGTTTTCAAATCATATGCAATATTATGTAACGGTTTAGTGTTCTCATGATCGTAGTTACTGTATTCATCATCATCAAATTTATCATCACCGTCATCGTCGTCATCATCATCTGCCTGTTCCGCTCCACATTTGAAGATACACCTATCCGGCAGGTCTACAAATATAGGTACTTAGCTTATGGATAGGTACTAATATTATATTATGTCATCAAATTTCTTATGAGGTAGGTACAAAGCATCGAGTGTCAAAATATATCTCTATCCTTACAGACCTGATGCTATGTTGATATACATATGTATATTATTATATATACATATATTCTATAAAATGGCGTAATGTTTTGACACGAATAAATATTCTGTAGTTTTTTCTACTATGCAACAGTTTAATTAATTCCTCATATTTCAGATATAAAGTGAGTAGGCGTATGTCAGAATACACAACAATTGGACATCAAAGAGCATAAAATGCTCTGCAGAGCGTCCGTTCTTTCAAGCTCTCATTGCGCATTCATTGTTATTGGATCGCTGCATGCTCTATATACGTGGAGTTTTAAACCTTATTACCTTTCCATACAGGCAGTATTTCCCTGAATGGGCCGGGCGTTCAAAGAGTTTTCATTACAGCTAGTGACCGTAGGCGATGGGTAGAATTCGGTCTGACTAAAAAGCTTTAGCGGCGACCGAGGTACATCAGTGTTAAATAAAAGTATGTTGATTTTAGCAAATATCTCAGTGGTTATTAATTTTTGTCCATACACCACTGTACATATTATTATATGTGTCTTTTAAAAACTCCACAGCATATAAAATGAATGAATGTATCTTAATTATTCATTTGGATAAGAAGTAACATATATGTTTATGTTCTTACGCCTATTTCCCGCATCGGTGGAAAAAAAATTCAATGACTATTTTCTGCTAAACTTTTCTGCCTTTTCACTCCAAATGTTCCGGGTTCAATTCGAAATTATATCAGTTCAGTTCAAAATTATAATATGCGTATTGAGATGAAATATCATTTACCGTAACAGTGCAGGATTACATGAGAAACCCTGTACACTTGAGAATTCTTCGACGCTGAAGGATGATGAAATATTACTTTAAATCACAACACCACGTCGCTATTCCCCCGAATAGGCAGGCAGTGGAGAATAGTGCAGTCCCATGTTTCATCAGTTATATTATGCGTCCTACCATGGAATGGGGGTGAATATATTGTGATACACCAGCACAAATCCAGACTCCGTAACTTCTGGGAATACCGTAATTGAATGGTACAGGAAATTTGATTTTAGCAGTAGGATTAACATCCTAGTTGTTCCCATGCCATCGCTTATAACTTAGCCTTTCCCTTGATTGACAAGTGAAGATCATACAACAATGGGACGGTACCGCCGTGGGCAGGTCAAGTTAAGGCCAGGGTCGCTCCTACGCTGATCGGACCACCAACTACGGCATAGGTGTGTGATTGCGAAACTGTCTACTGTATGGAATTTCAGGGAAATATGCCAACTCATCGCATCTCTTTCCTGATCGCTTGTCTCTTTTACAAAGTAGTGAAATCGTGGGATTATCATCGTCATCAAACCTTTTTTTGTTCTTCTCTTGGATATAGGTCTTCTTCTACAAGTCTTCTTCTAGAACCTACCAATTTAGTTGCAAATGTTAGACTAAACGTTGCGGAAATCATTATTAAGAGCTCTATGTATACGTGTGGGTTTCTTCACGATGCTCTCCGCCACGGTTTGGGCAAGTTTAATACTAAACAATAGGGTTCTAAATCTAAATTTTTATCGTTCATCCAGTACATTTTATGATACTGCATCTGAAATTAAGATAAATAAAGTATTGAAAAGCTGTAAAGCTCATTCGTGTGTCACGTACCCAATGAACTTGGATACATTAACTTCGATATGCTGTGTTGTTCGTAATTAAAACAGGATTAAATTTAAACAAGAATTTATTTCAATTTATAGAGTCAATTATAAACTGAGGTGAATTTAATTAATTTTCAGTTAACAATGCACGTTGACTTTCCAAGATCATTTTAATATTGTGTTCATTTAGTAAAATTTATTAATTTCATACAGCATCGTATTTATATTCGAATATTAATAACAAGACCTCGTGAGCAGAGTTGAATCAGAGCTGACTCAGATAGAGTAAGTCAGAGCTGGGTCCCAATGAACCAAAACAAAGACCGCCGGCGCGGTGCGGCGACGAACAAACTGAAACAAAAGACTATCGCAGCGGTGTGACGACGCACGCCGCCTGCTTTGGAATACCGTAACCATTTCGGCGCTGCGTTATCGCGCGAAAACAGCTCTCGTTGAAGATTTAGCCGAGTTTTGTTTGTATCATACACAATCCGCTTTTACCGTGCTGTCTCATTGCGAACGTGTAAGCGATGAGCGATGAACGAAATGTTTAGTATTTGATGTGAGTATCAAGGATTCTTTACTTGACAAATAACATGAGCGTTATTTGAGCCACGAATATATTACATTTATGGAACCTCATTGTACTAATGTTGAAAATGGTTGCGGTTTTCTAGCTTAACAAATATGACTGCATCATTCGTTTTAGGAAATATTGGATTACAGTAGTCACTAATGTTTCTAGTCACAGATGCAGATTGTTCGTCACCAATAAATCATCAGGTTCAAGTTCCGTAAATAATCATATAAGGCTGTAACTATAGTTTCACTGTTGGATACGGCTTCTTCTACTCTACTATACTGCTCCATTATGAGATGTGATATGACATTGAATTAAAATTCTTCGATTTCTCAGCGAGCCTTTTTAATAGACGATGCCTGCGTTCGACTAGAATGTCACCTGATGGTAGGTAGCAGTTAGTAGTGAAACAGATCGTTTACTCTTGAGATATTTTATACGCAGACGTGACAATGGGCCATTTGCCTACATGTAGGGCGAATAAGGCTGCGCCGCGGCCTGAGACTTTTCTAGGATGGTGAAAGTTGTTTAATCCGTTACCCCTTTTTTAATATGCAAGTGTAACGTGGTTAGCTAGTGGCGAAGAGGACTTGCTGATCTCACGGTTCTATGCAAATAATAGTTAAACTGAACGTTGAATAAACTATTAATGGTAAATTGGTTTAATTAACCTACTGGTTAAATATAAGTGGAATGGCATTCTACTGTTTTAATAGTTTATTCTGTTTTGGCAACTACATGACAGTTAAGTGAATGGTTTGATTTGATTTATGTAACATTAAGATTTCTTTTAATAAAATTAAATAAACGGCTCATTATTTACATTAATTTTATACTGTCAATGTTGAACACATAATAGTGTAATCAAACAATAGCAAGTGGACATTCAAATACGTATATTATTTTGAATGACTTTTTATCAAGCAAACCTTATTAACGTTCTAAAATTGTAACAAATGCCGATTGAACCATCGACCAACGCTGGGACGCTAGTGTGAAATTATTTTACATAGTGTTATCTGTATCACTGTGTGTCCTGTTGTAGGCGCGTGTCACCGTCAGTGTCACGGCGCGACAGATCGTGACCACAGATCAGCCCGCTCTGTTTCACCGAGCCTCCACACTATAAGTGTCTCTTTTCGCGGTGACGTAATACTTATGGTGCCAAGGCACGACGAAACGTATGACTTTGATGTAACGCCGTTTTGAATAAACTTACTGATTTAATTGTACTAGGCGACATATTTAAGCTTTCTTAGTGGCTAATATTAAAAAGTATACTGTATTGATAGAGTGAGAAGATAAAGGTACGATCTGCCAATGATCGCTAAAGCTAAGTCAAGAAAAAAGCCCTTAGATAACTTTTAATATAAGGTGGATTAAGCCATAAAACGGCACCTTGATTAAGCTGAGTGCAATATTATTATTTCATTTAGAAAAGAAAAAAATATGTTAATATTAAACTCACTCAAACTTTCACCGCTGTTATATCTACATATTATATTTTCTGGTTTTTTTATTTTGTTGGTGTTTGATTCATTTTCTTATACGAGTCGTGGTCAGCGCCAGATAAAGTCCTTTAAAATAATCAAAATAAGATTATACCTCTCTTCGTACGGATTAAGGGTGCTAATATTTACTGTGTGAATATTTCTTTATCCCTTTTGATGTACAAACACATGTCCGTGCGAGTATTGTATGATACACATATCTATATAGATATTAATACGTGAAGCAAAAACTTTTTACCCTTTTTGTTGCACCATGGAACGTATCAAACATCGTCTCTATACCATTTTCTTATCTCAATAGGATAATGCTAAGTGTCGATTGTGATATAACAGAGGTTAATATCGCCATAATTGCTGCAATTAATTCGTAATTTAATGTACGTCCATTGCTTTTTAAGGTAGTCCCGATCAGATCGATCTGATCAATGCGGCTCGCACGATTGTGAAGACGTGAATTGCCTATAAAATTATGCAAATAATTATGCTCGACAACTTTATTACGTACCCGATGATTTATACTTATTAATAATTTATCGTTCCGAGTATTTATCGGTTGATTGTAATGCTCGTTTTGATGTCTTTGGTTACAGGTAATTAGCTACCCAGTATTGGACGCGATTTGTCCGAACGGTGAAAGCGTGCATCTCGCTCCGGAACATTATGTTCTAGTGCAAAGGGGCGGAGTTCCCGTGTAGTAGCTGACCCACAAGTAACAGTCAGAAGAGATAGCAGCCCTGCTCTCGGCGAACTTAACGGCTGTTGGTTAACGACAAGTACCTACAAGTTATAGATTTGAGTTAATTTGAAACGCTCGTAATTCTGGGGCAGTTGCAAATCGCAAACGCCTTGTATAGTAAAATTTGTGATGGAATTTATTAGAGCGTTTCTAATGTTGATTATTATTGGAAAGGCTGTTAAATAGGCGATCGATGTTGGTGGAATGTCGTGCACGTTCCAAGCTTTGATGCGTCGTAGTTCAGGTGGTTCAGGTCGCTTTCGTTAGATGAATATTGGGTGTCCTTACAAATTTTAAAATCTTCCGAGACGAGTTGTCAAGTGACCATTAGCTATAAACATCAAATCGAACATCCATCCATTGGCAACCGTTCGAGATCAGTCAGCCTGAGGAGTTTGGTACTACAATTCTAGGGAGAAGCTCGTGCCCAGTACAGGGACATCAAAAAGTGGTGTGAGGGGGGAGAGAGGGGATATTGGAATATTTCTTTAAATGTCGGTCAGTACAATTAATATATCAAGTTTAAAGTACCAAGATACCATAACTCACATTCATCGGCTCGTATAACCAGCGATTTCTAGTTATAGTACCAGGTCACCATAACTCAGTTGTCGTGAGTGGTCCTAAGGTGTATGTAAATGTTTTCATATGGCGCTTTAGATTGATGGATCACACATGTACGTACATTAATTACTGGATAACGTGACGCTGTCTTAATAGTGTTATGTTATATAACAACACATCATCCGGTTGGGGATACACTGAGCTTATGGTCAAATATGACTGACTACATATTCGATTTCATCATCATTATCATCATCATTATTATCATCATCATTATTATCGTTTGAACAGACAAATATGTGACACGCCAAATCTATGTAATAATATATCTCAACGCGACTTAATAACATAGATAATTGTCGAATGCGTACTTCCGGTCAATTTTGTAGATGGGTCTCTCCAAAAATACGGCACTGAGCTCGACCCTTAGCTCGTCACATCCAACCGCTGCCAGCCACTTTGCGTATATCGGCACTCCAGCTAACTGGAGGGCGTCCTACTCTACGTTTGCCAAGATGCGGTTATCATTATTATTATCATCGGTTATTACTTCAACGGTTATCTATGTATATATAAATATATACGGTATATACTAGTGTCGCTCTCGCTATATCCAGACCCAACATCACATTGTGAAATGACCGCACGATGCGATCCATACAGTCGATGGCAAACTTTCGTCTCATCAATACACAGCATTACACATATGTTACACCGACACACACACTCACACACACGTCTAATGACTATATTATTGTTGTTTGTTCAAACCAAATCATTCGCGTGATTTATCCGTGAGAACTCTCAGACCGTTATGAGACGGACGTGTTCATTTTAATTGATGACTGAGTAATGTTTTGGCATATGGATATGAACTGTTATTGAGGTTAATTTGGATTGTGTTGTGGTATTTAAATTTATCTTAAGAATGAAAGTGGTTCTTGTGACTGTTATAAATATCACAGTATGTATTGGCGTACTACACTCCTCTGCCTTCTCCTTCGGGGTAATATAGGCGTAATGTACATATGTATGACATATTATGTTACGTTACATTTTGTTACGTTACTTTACGTTAAGTTACGTTTAGTTCCGTTATGCTATTAGATATAAATATCATCAGGCAACAGGACGCGATTGCGCTTATTAGGAGTGACCTATGTGACAGACTGATGATGATAAGGAAATTTCATATCTTTGGCCGTTTTGGACGTGCGTCTACTTGCAGATATCATCATTAATTCCTTTTTAGTTTCACAGTCAGACACGGGTACCGCTTCTGGTGCTGAAAAGAGTTAAGTCCGTATTTTGTAAAACTTCACAAATCTAAGTGAACATTTTGGAGGAATCATTATGTAGATTTCCTCGTGATGTTTTATCTTACCATAACAGCAAGTGATATTTCATTTTTAAGACACTGTATATAACTTTGTATAGAAGGAGCTGCTTGCTAGGATTTCAACTCCGGAGTGGAAGGTTGAGTTCTGAACCAATAGGCTATCATTACTTGCTGCGGCTACTTACAGATTGAAAAGGGTTAAGTCTAAAGTCTACTAATATGGTTAAGTAAGCAAGTGATACTAAATAAAGTAAAGGTGCATGAAATTCTGTGTGTACTGTGATTCAAACCTTCAATTCTGGAATGAGCGGCAAAGGACCATGGAGGAACAGTTGATAAATGTTATTGCGCTAAGACGTAGTAACGTGTATTAAATCTATCGCAAATTAAAAATATTTTTCTACCTTTACAGGTAAAGAGTAATTCTCTCTATAATAATGTAACTTACCCTAATAATAATTTGGAAACCTTTAAACAACGTTTCCATCAGATACAGACAAATTTTAAACAGTAAAATTTAATAATAAATTAATTCATGAGAACATTGTTTATATATTTATATACAAAATATAGTAAGTATCTACAAATATTCTTTGACAAAAAATAATTTATGCAAAAAAAAATTACATACGTATATTTAAACTTAGAACACCGGCGCGAACCGATACATCATTATAACAGCTCGTATCGAACAAATTAAAGCTGTCACAATATATCAATTAAACCGCCGATGTACTAATGAGGCGGTCGGAGGCCAGCGGTTAAATGATTAGTCAACAGTTAACAAGCTAACCGGCGGTCCCGAAACTCTGACATAACTTGACCGCGTAATACAGCTTGGCGTAGGAAGACCATGTTTTAAGATATGAATTAAAATAGACCTTGTTTTCATTAGGAAAGATGTCGATTGGAATACCGATACAACGGTACAGTATTCTCGCAAGGTTAGATAGTTTGAGTTGTTTTTGAATATTTCGAATTTGTCCTAATCGGCGAATGGTTGCGAATCTGACATTAATAACAATATATAGTTTAACAAGATAAAATATTTAATAATATTAACGGAAATATTTTGACAGATACAACTAATTTAAAACATATATGTGAATATTGCGTTTGTTTCCTAAGGCTTTATTATCAGTTTTAAATAGATGTATAATTTGTATTAAAAACTTATGAATTTTTAAACGCAAAAAACTTTCAACAGGCGCCTAATGCATAAGCATTCAGAAACAGTCCGAATATAAATTAAATATTCAGTGCTAGTAGTCATAGATCGTATCATACGGCTATTCGGATTAAGTTTCATTCGCACTTCCTCCGCTGACGCAACGCTCCCATACGGTGTTACGATGCGGGCCGCTTTTAAGGGATTTCCGTTTGTTCTTTGTATGAAAAAATAAACATCATAGACAATAACAGGAGAAATAATATTTTTTTGGCGTTACACAATTTTTGCTGCCTAATATAAAAACAATACTAATAGAGAAAATGTTCAATTGGTCTTATACAGTATTGGTAGACTAAAATAAAAAGAATAAGAGAAATATATTTTATTGGCTTTACACAATATTGGTAACTTAAAGTATATGTTTAGTAAACTAAAACACACCTATTTATGGAAGTAGATTCACCCCGCATTCCATGATGGAACGTATAACATAACTGATGACTCGTTACTGTGTACTACACTGTATTTATTTATATATTCTTTATTGCAGCACCTATATATCTAGGTATACCCATAACAAAAGGCGGACTTAATGCCTAATGGCATTCTCTACCACTGCTGTATCTACCGCTTCGGAGAAATACAGGCTTACTGTTGTATAAAGAAAAACAATGTTTATAGATCTATTGAGAATGTGTCAATGTCTTTTGTCATTGTACTCAGAGCGGCAGGTTAAAGCTGAAAAGATAGACATTTGACTCATAATAGGTAAAATAAAATTTATGAAGTTTCACGCCAGGTTAGCATTTCCGTTATATAACAACATTAAAAGATTTAATTGTTATTACCAACTTCTACTACATTTTTTGAATATAGAATAAGAAAAAAGACGAATAGAACAGAGAAAACACACGAAACGGGCAGCTGCAATTACACTCAGTTTATCGACGGTTAAATTAACAAAGCCTTAACCGGAGGGAAAAATGTACACAAATCCGCTGGGATGGCTATGTGGGCAGAGCTTTCGAGCTTTTCTCCATATACATCTCACGTTTCTAAACATCTATTAGCGAATTAACACAGTGTTAGTTAAATATTTGTGCAACACAGTTTGCGTTGCCGGAAGCAAGTGTTAATTCAGATATTGATTGAAATTGAAGATTTCACGAAACACGCTAAAAGATATCACTTTCACAACTTTGTAATGAGTTAAAATGATTGCGTTTTTCAAATATGAAACATTGCGTACATATCTTATGAAGTGCATATTGAAATATTATTGGTAGATAATATTATAATTTGTTGTAATCTCGTAATTTGTAATTGTAATCTTGTAATTTGTTGTTCAAGAGGTTAGAATATAGATCGATAGGCAATTAACTATGATTAATTATAAAGACGCAAATTATTAAAGAGCGGAGAGGAAGTCAGAACTTATTTCGTCTGAATGATGGTGCAAATGTATTGGTGAAGTCAAAAAAATTAATGAAATTACGCTGTCGATTTTTATTTCTATACAATCTTTAATGTATGAAAGTGAAAAGGTTATTGTTCACGGCCACAGCTGTATGAGCTTAAACACCTTTGCCTTTCCCGTAAGAGAACAAATTCAAAAACAAAACTTATACAAACAAAGAACCTCTTTTTTACTGCATTGAAATGCGATTATAATTTATCCTTATTTAATTTGTAAAGTAATAACTTTAATAAATGCAATAGAATACTATTGCATTTATTATTTTTAAGAAATTAAATATACTTAATTAATTATAGTAATTCTTCTGCGCTTCCGTAATTCATTTTCTTATCACATATCGCGATAATATTATTAATCCATAACTCACGTAAGCTTATAATAATTAAGAATTCAGATAACCAATTAATTGAGCGAAAACAAGTCGAATATCGTCACTGTACCGACACAATTGCTTAAATTTCGACCGCAAACGATACTGGTACTGATAAGAGTACTTATCTTGATTGTTTTTTAACATATAATCGTATGTGTGTCATAAGTGAGACACAAAAAGTAAAAGTATATCAATTACGTGCCTATGGATTATATTCAAATCGGTTCTGTAACCAGTAAATTGATCTATCGCTCATTCTATGAACTATTATGATGAATGAGTGGCACATGTTTGTATGTAACAATAAACTTGTATCATAGAGCTGTATTTATTTGCTTTGATTTATTAATGGACGTATGAGAGGATGACCGAAATTTTATTTTGCAGTGGAGGCTGGAGGATTTTTAATTTATATATTTGGTAACGTAAGTATTGCAAGTTTCTGTTTTAAGCGCGAGCTACTCGTATGTCGGCATCTGAGGTGTGTGAAGTCTGCCCACTTGGTCAGCGTGGCAGACTATGATCTTAATTTATTATTGTTATTTACCCTTCCAAGTGAGACGAGGCAAATTCCCAACAGTGGAACAATAAAAGGGTTGATGATACATATAACTTGGCGCTGCCTAAGAACTGCATGCCACCCACACACTGCATCACTTTCGTCGGCACATGGCTTGGTCGCGTGACTTTAAATATTTTACCCACATTCGCTGAGAAATCTGCACGATCCGGCCCCAGGTGGAAGTATTAAGGCAGTGGTTCTTAAACTTTATAATCGTGTAATTTTCCCCTTACACAATTATAATTGTAATAATTAATCAGTTAAAAGAAGACCTTTTTGTTTTATTTTATTGCATGATAGCATTTGCCTGAAATTCTGACTGTTGGAAAGCGCAGATACGTCGTAAGAAGCACGCGTGCCTTGGAAAAGTCCATTCACTTTTGCTTTGTGTTGTGCTTTTGCGTGTCTTAGGTTACATGTGCCTGGAAACGCAGACGCTAGCAGAGTTTTCCTTCTTGGCCGTCTGGATAAGGAATATGAATGATAACTGGATAAGAAACCATTTCGTTTCGTTCTGGCACTTCTTCACCAAGTAGGCTTTAATAATGATAATTATTTTTTATTAAAGTTAAAGTCATCTAGATCCTTATTTCAATGTTTTATGTGCATATGTATTGTTGGATAATAAAATACAAAATATATATACATATAATCTAAAAAATGTTCGAATTAGAAAAAAAATAATATTCAAGTATCCAGATTTTACATCATATTTAGAAAATGCAGTGCAACGTATTCGACTAAGCTTTTTTCTAATTTAAAAACAGTATGACGACTGATTTAAAATCTTATGATTTTAAATGGACTAAATATAACCATCTTAATACCAATTTGAGAAATACATACATTTAAATCAGATTTGCCTATTCAATAAATAATAGATATAATATAGTTTGCATTTTTAATAATATAAAATTGGATACAGAACTTTGAGAGCTGTTGACCGATACGTATTCAGGTTAACAACTCCTCGGAATTGTTATTGAAGGTGAAACTGAAACCAATCGGAGCTATCTATTAATTTCCCATACGGAGGTGCAAATACCGACCGCGGTGGGCCGGCGAGTGTCAAGGTAACTGCGCGCTTTAATAATGAACGCAATTTTACGGTGAATTGACGTAAAATTAAAACAATTGTCTTGTATCAAAGTATCTTCGTTGGGTTTCCCTATAACTAGAGAAATTTGAATTAGAGTAAGTAGAATTCTTGCTACTAGAGTAATTGATTTTATAGGGTTTTCCGTATTTAGAGATGAAAAAATTGTTTGGGTTGAATACCGGCAAACGTTACCTTTATTTCTACAGTCAAACAATTGTTGTTAAAACTATTTGTTTACCAGATTAAAATGGTCTGTCCAAGTGTATTCCACCTCAGGCTTCGAAGTGTCTGTGACCAGCCTCGAAAATGACAAATACTAACTTTTAGGTACTAACTGTACTCAAACAAAACATGTACTGATTAGTCTAATGTTACTAAGTATTTAATATATTCATTGGTCCATAAAGTTAGCTGGAAATTGCAAGAATGAACATGGGCTGGAAGGGAAAGCGCCGATTAATGGGAGATCTATGCCCAAAAATACCCCTCTTGATTGACGGTTGAATGGTCTTATTAGAAACTAGTATTACTCCACTTAACAAGTACAGTAGCTTACATTTCACTTTGGGGTAGGTTGCAGATGTCATGGGTGGCACCGACCTTTTACGACTGCTCCCTGTCCGTCGGTTCTTCAAACAGAAAAAAAAAATCTAATCATCGTCGTCGTGTCTACCTTCACTGCTGGACATATGTTTTCCCTAAGGGCTAAGACTGGGCATACAAGTTGGGATCGCAAAGCTAAGCTTCTCTATAATAAATTTCTATTATTCTGCTTCAATCTGAAAAATGGTGGGATATTAGATCTGGTTCATTTCTTGATTGTATTGTATTAAACATTACGTGGCAAAAATTTGCCAAACTTATCACTTACGGAATACAATGTGCTGTATAAACTTTTTTCCCAACCACAGCTGATATTGTTATCTACCCAGCTGTAATTTAAACTCATTAAGCATAAAGAAACCATGTTTATTGTTTATTACCATTATTGAGAGACCAGTACACATCGGGAAGTAGCGTGGAAACGAGATCACAACTCGAAAGGTACTCTCGTCACGAGGATACTGGCACCCACTGTGCAAATTCTCACGATATTGAAATACAACATATTATCAATAAAACGCCGCTTTCAAATGTACGAACAGTTTATTGATACAAGATATAAAATGAAATTTTATTAGCAGTATCCAACCCGTGGGTTTCGTGTGAAGCGGAATTCGATTTAGCGTTTTTGGTTTTTTGTTTTTTAATTAACTGTTCTTCATTTACCTTATTACCTATATTGAACATTGACCTACTACCATAGACTCTATGTTGTCTATTAACATGTATTATTCATTCTGTGTTGCAATCAGTCTATTCTAATCATAGCAGCTGTGACAGAAAAGTGGTTAACAATTTAATTACCTACTATTAAAATCCTGGGTTCCAATCCTGCTGTGCATTATTTTCTTTACAAAATCATGCGCGTTTTGATAAGGAAAAATAAAATGTGACTTACTGTAACCTTCATAACGTTAGAGTGAAATTAATTCATTCAGTGACATTTCTATACATACATAAATTATAAATAATGTATTCGTAAATTAATAAACAAAAACTCTTAACCTTTTTGGCACAGAGGTAGTTATTCATCAATACTCTTATCTACATACCCAGTTTTCCAGAATTTCATATACATTTTTTTTCGACCCCTTTTATTGTTCCATTGTTTGACAACAGGCGTCTTCTATGAATGAGAGGGTTTAGGCCATCGTGTCCCACGCGGGCCAAGTGCGGGTTGGCAAAATCATAAATATGGTGCACATGATAGTGTGGAAATACTTTCAAGAATTTGCGTGCTTTTTAAATCATATTTTTCCATACCTGTACTTGATAACTTATTTGATGGAATGATTGACGGATTACTGGAATTTTAGGATAAAAAACCACAATAATAAATTGCCCAATTTAGTTACTTCTCCAGTTATATTACCTAACATTCACTAAAGCAAGGGATGATATGTGATATGCTTTTATTTAGGGTTACGTGTGGAAAATTTAATGGGTAAACTGAGATTATGTAAAATGAACATACCTAATAATTTATGGGAATGTAAAAAGGTTTCTAGCTCCACCATAGGAGCCCAAGCTAACAGTAAACAAATATTAATATCGGGATGTAAATCGATCCCAAAATCCCTAGCTCAGCGGTAACGACCACTAACCAATAGACAAACATGTTACGTATGTAAATTTCCTACTTAAAATTTGCCTTCCTGCCTTTTGATACACATACGTACGTGTACACACATCTTAATTTAGATTATATATTGTTCATTATGCAACAAGTAATACTTAATAGTTTATTACATAAACATTCTATTTAACTAACCAAATTCTTTTGGTATTAAGCCGCGGCGCTTTAAATAAGCCCGCATTAAATTACTTAAGCGCAGTACATAATTTTCCCCGAGGCGTGCGTCGATTCCATTAAAATATTGACAACGTTACACATTCGGGACAAGATTGCACTTTTATAGATAACAAGGTGTACATGGCAAATCCGTACCTAATTTCCAACCAATGGTTATTAAACTCCACCTCCGCGTGACACACAGACGCTTATAATGTGGAGAGATTTTTATTACATCTTTATATACGGCGCAATCACATTACTATTCTTCATATTTTTGTTTTTTTTTTTTCTATATTCATTTTGCCTGGTCAACAGTTAGATGGTAAGTCGTCACCATCACGTAATGAATATTTGCAACCGTTTGCAACCGTACGATATTTGTTTATGTCTTTTTCGAGAGCTCCTTATCCAATGTATCAATCAAACACCTAGCTTATACGATGGTTCATATCATTAACAGATCACTTAGTCTTTAAATTAAGCTGCATATTAACAAATATTATATATTAAAAAATCCATTTTCGTAGATTGTGTTGGAGTACCTACTTGTACACTTGAAGGTTAATGGAATAAACCGTGTCTATTCCATTACACATTTAGTACTTATGTATATGATATTACATCATTTTATTAACTACAGGTATATTTAGCGTATTAATTCTGTAAAACAGTGTGAATTTTGATGGGATAGTAAAGTTTAATTATAGTAAATATGTATAAGACAATTCTATGGGTCAGTGTTGCACAGATATAAGCATTTAATTCGCGCTTGTCTAAGACATACTTGCAAAATTGTTTTATCTCGCCATTTTGCAATCATACGAGGCGCGGCAACCGCCATATTCGATGACTGTTACGTCACCACCAGGAGTATCGTTTATGTAAGGACTTCATAAAATTATACTGAGCCCATTTCAGTTGTCTTACACGTTAGCGGGTAATCGACTGTGGGCTCTGATCTATATTATCAGTAGTGTTAGTGGTACGAGCCGATGATGTTAGCTAGTTTTGAATTATGCTTAACAAAGCTGACAATATCTTCATGTTTTTGATAAGGACAAACAATGTGCGAGTCTTTTGAGATTATATTTTTTCATAGAAGAAACAATCGCGCATATAGTCTTCATGCTGTTAAATTATCATTTATAAGCGTACAAGAAAGCATCGTTAGCGCAACTTAGATTTCTCCATAATTTACTCTGAGGTGTGTGAAGTCTGGCAACACTCACTTGGCTCGTTTGGTTGATTATGGCCTTAATCATTCTCATTCTGAGTGGTGAAACTACAAAAGGGTTGATGATGAAACATATAATATTTAAACCTTACCAACATACTAATTGAAATACTATTAGAGATCAGATTCAGGTTATTCATTTACATTGTTATTTTACGGGACAAGCTGAAATACTTCATTTTCAAATTTGTGAGCAAACACAAATTTCAACACAAGTAAGCATTGATATGTATTAAGTAAAAAAATGATTTTGCTACCTCATTTATCATTAGGGACCTATACCTACATCGTAAGGGATTTAGGATATTAACCTAATAATAATAAATATAATAACGTAATATGACGCCTGGAATCCCCGAAGGGGCAGGCAGAGGCATGTAGTACACTCTCACGATCCACCAGTTAGGTTTAAGTCCCATGGAATAGGTGGTGAGTCTAATGCCATACATCGGGCGCAATTCCAGACTCCGAGTCACTACTAGAAATTATAAATTAGAAAAATCTAATAGTACCCGACCCGGGATTTGAACTCAGAACCTGCCGATCGGCATTTGCGCTTGCAACCACTCAACCAATGAGGCAGTAAATATAATATATGAACAATTAAATGTGTTTCTGGTCCGCAGTACCTCGTGACGTAAGACTAAAAGCCAACGTTTAAATTACGTGAGACGTTATGAAGATGATCACCCACAGTTAGCTTGCATTTAACACGCCGATAAATTCACATATAAACACCAGTGTCAGCAGGAATCCGCAGTGGTTCGTGAAAGTTTCAATTTGTTAGCACGTAACCTTTTACAACTTAATAGTTTAAATCATGGTCATAAACGTTAGCTGCATATAATTATTTGTAATTGGAATACCTGCTGCACGTTCCAATGTGTTTATGGAATTGGAATTCTTGTTACTATGTTGTTATTAAAATGGAATTATTTCAGTCTCATTATTCGCCTGTAAATTTATCACTGTGTCCGACTATACATGTGTGCATGTTTCCTTGCCAGCTTGTTCATTTAAACAACTGTGCGAAACCCCGAAAATGTCGAATCTTAGTAGTATTTTCATTAGTAGGAAGTTAATTTCGTTAGTAGGTAGTTGTGCCTACTGTTATAAATGTTCAGAATTATAGTCTTTATTGATATTACACTGATAAGTTTATTAAATGCGCAATTAGTGTTTCAAGTGTGAAGACGTTTTTTTTTAAACGTTTTAATAATACAAAATGTTTTATTGTTATTATGGACATAATTATATACAAATATAAAAAATACCCTTAACAATGAATTGTGTTAAGGAAACTTGCTATACAAATAAATTATTTTCTTGGACTTTACTGTAGGTATCACACTTCTTTTACACTCCTGGAAATAACAAAACAATAGTCTGGACTATTGCGTAACTGCAATTGAAGAGAGAGCAATTTAAAAAATGCCTAGGATACATAAAACCCGTGCGAGCCGCCGCCTAGACGCATACTTTAAACTGGATAAAACGGGTAATTCCACCCGGAAATTCCATTCAGGTGCCAGACGAGGTAACGATATGCAAAGGTCTGCTAGCATCCAACTGTATTCCGACTGCTGTAATAGGATTTACTTTAAAAAAAGGGCGTCTTACTCAATGGTGAGTTAATGCGTAGGTATATTGGAAATGTATTATTTTAAACCTTCCCGGAAAACATCGTGAGGAAACCTGCACACCTTAGGATTTATAAAAAAAAAATATTTTCTGAGGTGTGTGAAGTCTGCCAACCCGCACTTGGCCAGCATGGCAGACTACGGCCTTAACCCTCTCGATATGAGAGGAGACCCATATTCCAACAGTGGAATGACAAATGGGTCGATT
>DWME01000785.1:0-29670 GCA_018244795.1 Parelbella ahira ahira
TGTATACAAAAATACCTGAATTTCTCCCCACAATCTTTACACACATATTCTTTGCCTTTGTGTAAGCACATGTGATTTTTAGCTTGAGTTCTGAAATATACAATGATTTATTCAAAATTTTAAAAGCAAACATATGAGGATGCATGACTGCATGGCAAAAATGAATGCAATATTTGAACACCTGCCATACAATTATTTCAGTACTTTAATAAAATGTATTGACCAATAAACAGTATTAACTTATTTTTTAAATTGTCATGCCTATAAACTCATTAAAAATAAAAATAAAGTACAATGAAATAAGAAATTATATTTAAGAATATTTTATCAATTAACCACTAAAAAGAGTAAATCTGTCTGTGGAATTTTACATAAAAATATGAACATTGACAATGATTAACACTGAACTACTCAGATATTTGATCATTTTAATCACTTACGAGCCATAGCTGATGTAAGGACAAAGTTTACAAATAAATTTCCTTGTGTGACGATTGAGTAGGTGGCTACGAAGGTCCTTTTTAGCGAAAAACCTCAACTGACAGATGTCACACTCATGTGATCCATGTTCCTGTAACAATAAATAAAGAAGATCATAAAACAAATTAACATTTTGGAATGACTTCACACTCCTCTCATTCCAAGTTCGCCTGAGCCAGGCAAATAGGCAATAGTATGTGTATGAGATTCAGCAATGTGTCCTGCATAATGGGAAACATAATTAAAACTTAGCATGTAGTAGCAGTTTAATTCAGTCCTGATTTATCAAACTTCAATACATACATTATTATGAGTGAAAATCTTATTTTTATAAATTCTAAACATCAATGTTAAGGAACATTTTGAATGTGAAAGTATGATTGTTTGTTTGTGTGGTTTTCCTAAAATAAAATGTTTCTCGTACCAAGCTATGTTTATTCATGTGAGTTTGAAACGTTGCCTGCATATTAAAACCTCGATAACATAATTCACACTTGTATACACATCTCATGTAATTAAGTGATTCCTTTCTTAACAATACTTCTCGCCTGGCATCTTCTGGGGTCAGTTCAACAATAGTCGCATAATCCTTATATACACTTGGATCAAAGGCATAACTGCTTTTCTTTTCAGCTTTCTTCTTTTGCAAGTATTTCAAACTTGTGAGTTTTTTACTTTGAAGCAGTTTTAATGAAATATGTTTCTTATCACTACCGGTCACTAGTTTAATATTTTTTGTACTTTCTCTTAAATTCGTTTTACTTATCTTCCTTATCTTGCCTTCCTTGTTCAGCACTGTTTTTCTCTTGTTTTTGCTTTCTAATCCCTTTCTTTTCAATTTCATGTTATTTTCTTCTTTATCTAAATTGCTATTTTTTACAGAATACCTTGCTAATATTTCATTTAGCTCATCACTGTCAGTGTCACTGTCCATATCACTGGCTGAATCACTGTCGAAATATTCTTCATTCTTTGTTTTCGAGTTTTCTAAATCCAATTCTATCTTTATTTCTCCAATGTTGATATTAGTTGCATTATCATCCTTGAACTCGGGAGTTTCAGTGTCTAACATATCTATAGATTGTACATCAATGTCATTTTGTGTGTCGACAAATACTTCAGTTTTCATATGGTCATCACTGTAAGGTGATTGTTCAACATTAATTAGAACATTATGAAAACTTGATAATAGAACATTATAATTTTTTTCCGTTTCTCCCTGAAAAGAACTGCCTTCACTGCTTAGTTCTTTTCCATTATCTATCAAGGATTCTATCTTTACTTCTTCATCATTACATTTGGTATTTGCATTTAGGTTATTTTCTGGTTCAATTATATGATACTTAGCTGTCATACATTCAATGACAAGTTTTGATTCTAAATTGTGTTTCTTGCGATCTATATCTTTTAATGTTTCTTCAGTAACCTTAAACAGTATTTGAATTATTGAAACATCTCATTACACCTCAATAAATATCTAAAATATACAATTATATTATCATCCCTAAATGTCCTTTAGTGGATAGGCAAAGACCACCAGAAAGTATGAACAAAGTTTCATCAATGGACTTCTTATATGATGGCATAATATGAAGCTTTAAGCATTCTGAAAAACTAGTAACGTGAAAAGTTTAAATATTTAACATTAAAATAAGTGGTAAATTTATGATTATAAATGGGTAAATAAAGACAACAATTTAGTATAGTCACACCTTAAATGAGCCTGTAGAGGCACTAAGAAGAACATTATATGCCTTGCAGCATTTTTCTTTGAATTCTCTATATTTATGCAACAAATATGTGCATTCATAACAAGCATAAATTTGACGTAAGTTTAAATCATCCTGAAAATAAAATTAAAATATTAAAACACAACAAAAACAACTAACAACATTAGCCTATTACAGTCACCTGTTGGACATAGGTCTCATAATGAGGTCAGAGGAGAGAGGGGGAGGAGGGAAGAGGGGGAAGCGGGGGAGAGGGGGGAATGAAGATGTGGGGAGGGGGTTTGCTAAAATTAAAAATAAATTGCTATATTAGATATTATCCAAAAGATCCTGTTTGAGAACAGTCTTTAAATTACTATTGGAGTTAAGTTATAGCAATTTACTACTGTTTATTTAATATTTTATGATAGTGATCTATTAGAGTGGTACTAAGCTGAGCTTTCTCTTGTTGCTTGCCATCACATCACATTTTTATTGTTTCACATAAGAACTTGGCTTTTTTATATTCAAATACTCACAATTTAACTATGGAGAATAATATTTTTTCTTTGTGATTAATTTACTGTTTCATTGTCTTATTGCATGCCATCCATAAATGTACAAGTTATAGCTACAGTTATGCCAGAATGTTATACAAACTGATTTAAGCATTTGTATGCACTCATATAATATTCATATTGAGGACATTAACCAATTTAAATTATTTAACTTGTCTCATTGGTCGAGTGGTTACAAGAGCTCCTCCGCCGACATCCTTGGGGATTACAGAACTTATTTTACTTTTTTTAACCAGATTAAAGTATAGTCTAAATCAGTCTTGAGATATGTCGTTTCTATGGAAAAGTAGTTGAAAAATTTATATCATTCGCTTCAATTGGAAGACCAGGAAAAAGTTCGTAGAGCATTTATCACTTACTTTTATTGATATCAACTCACTGTAAGTTCTACACATTATAGAACTCATTTGAAACATCTTTACGTTCATACCAAGGCATACTGTACAGTACTTAAATTCTTCCATGTTCATGGTATTTGTTTATAGTTATATAGTTATTATCTTTAATAAGGCATTGGCACTTCCGTCTATGTCATCTGTATTAAATAATATTTTATATTCCGTATCAATATCAAATCATAAAATTCGCTCTATTGTTGATAGTTTAATATTGTCATTTTAACAATGACAGAAAAATGTTGTCATCCTATAAAATTTGAGCATGGATTCCCATTAGGCTTAAAACTTATTATGGTAAACTAAATCTGGGTCAGATAACATATTAAGCGAAGTTGAATGTGTATTATAATGCTTCATATGAATATTTTTATTTAATAAAATGGTAGAATAGAAAATAACATAAAAATATATAACTTCTGCAAAATATTTGTGCACTTTAATATTACATGAACATAAATTACTTTTTTAGCTCTTGTCATATTTTTAAATTATACGTACTTATTTTTTATATTGGGAATATCGTTTTGGTTATTGAATAAAACTTGTAATGTAAGCACATGGGAGGTGAATATGTAACATCGGTTTGACAATGCCATACAGGATTGTTTTTTGAGCACATAATGCAAGATACAACAAAACTACAATAAGAAAATGATAATAAAATTTATTAAAGCCCAAGTTCTATTGACAAAATGAATAGAAATCGAAAAGTTGGACGGGCTACTTTAAAAAAAGAGGATAGTGATTTATATAACCAACGAAATAAGTGTAAAAATTATGACATAGAAGAAGTTCTACCACCTAAATCGAGGAGAAACCCATTCAAAAATGACAAAAATGTTAACGACAGGTCTTGTTATTTTACACCTGGAAAGAAAGACTTCGCACAATTAACAGAAGTGGATGGTACGGATCAGGTAATTTATAAGTCATATTTTTAAGGTTTAAAGCAAAATAACTAACATCTTAAAGCAAACCATAAGAGAATCAGGGTTGAAATATTCTTTCGTAATGTAGGTATGTCCGTGTCCATGTCGGGGCGGATAAAGAATACACCCCCAGATCCCATGACGGGATATCGTTATGTCGGGTATCGTAAGAGGTAAATTAACCACGAGTTGGCTGATCGCAATATGGCTTAGCCTACTTATGCATAGCTACATACTCTGACCGCCTATGGACACCAACGTAGACGGAAACAGAAAAAGCAGTGCTCTAAGAGCCTCAACATGCATGCCCAGCGTCAGAATTATGGGCAAAAACTTCTCAAGGAAAACCTGTTTTGCAGTGAACTTAGGCTGATGATCAATGAGATATGCGTTTCGGATCGTAGATATGAGTTATACTCAAATCAAAATTAAAATATTGATTCCGAAAGCAATTCAAGAATTACAAAAAGTATTCAGAAAAAAATTTCTTTCCAGTACCAAAGTTTATTACTGCAACAGTATGGCTTTGATCCTATAATTCCGGAGACTATAAATCAGCTGAAGGAGTTAAGAAAGGTTCTTTGCCCCAGCACTAACAAGGTGGATGACAGTTCGCAGTACATTAATCCGGATGAAGTTCTTCTACCACCATACGTAGAAATCTCTGACGGATCTCAGTGGCAAAACATTGAAGACACTGATGATGTTGATGAAATCGTCAAAAATGGAAGTAAGAATGTTCTAAATTCGTTGTACATATTTTGTCAACTTATTTACAACGCGCAGTTCATTGAGACCTGCTGAACAGAACAACTTTTATCAGATTATTACCAATATAACACTACATGAGACATTAATTACAGGTCTTATTCCTGAAAAATCTCAATCATTTATGAAGAATATTAGAATATCAGAAGTACCCCGTATAAAAGTGATTGCAGAAAAGTTCTCGAAGTTCAAAAAAGACAATGTAGAAATCAGGAGACTAGATGAAAAAGTCGTGTGTATTGAATACGATGTTTACGACGATGACAAAGATGCGGTTGTGCAAAAGATGAGAGCTTATTTCTCAGTTCGACCTGGAAATTCTAATCGAAAAAGTAAGAAATACTTTAAAAGTACAACGCAATTTAAATGCTATCCCTTTGGCTTACTTGATATCTCTTTTGCTATACATTAGTTGCTTTGCTTGATAAATATCTTTGTGGTTTTAAGTTCTACCAATATCAACTTTTACTTTTTATTTATTTTATGTAAAAGTAACATCACGCCTGTAATCTTTGTAGAGGTGAGCCGAGGAGTGTAGTACATTCACGTTTCACCAGTCATGCCAATCCAATAGTAGGTACGCGGACCCGGAAACTGAATCCAAGCTCTTTCGATCAGTAGTCGCGCTTGTAAGCACTCGAAGAACGAGGTTAACATTTATGTATGTATCGTTTAGTAAAGTTCATAATACTTACATTTTCAGAAACTACAATATTCAATTTGCCATCTAAAGTGAAAAATGAGTTCGACATTGCTGATGACGATTTAAAGAAATTAAATGAGAATGAAATCGAAATAATAGACGCGAAGGTAGCAGAAAATAAACCATATATTGATGACCTTAAAAGAGTATTTAAACGGAAGCAGGCTATCTATATCAAGAAAAACAAATCCTCTTTAGACCTAAGAGCTTTATATAAAATAGCTAAAAGCGATGGACCACCACTAGACGACAATTTTTCTGACGTTAATCTTTTATCTAAAGCAGAATTAGAAAACGTTAAAGAGTTAATTCTCAAAAATTGCACATCAAGCATGTACGGAATCAATAAAAAAACTATAAAGCCAGAAAACGTAGCTAATACAAATGAATATGGAAATATCAATGTCGTATCGAACAGCATTTTCGTTGAATTATTAAGAAATGAGAGTAAAAATTTGTAAAGTTTTAATCGTTTTTATAAATATATAACGAAACAATTTACAAAAATAAACTATATAAAATGAAACTATTTTTGATTGCATATTAAAACAATTACTTAATAGCTAAGTTTATTTTCCATTTTCTCTAGTTTCCGGGTTATAGGCAGGATCCAATCCAAGTTTCTTCATTTCCACAGCCATTTCAAACAAATAATCGTAACATTCGGTCCTGTGAACATTTTTTTTCGATTAGGCAATATTTGAATAATGTATACAGACAACAAAAGCTCGTCGCACGTTAGCAGGGAGCTGAAACCTGCAATCATTCCCTATTTAATCTCTCTGTATGACCCACTGACGACGGTCCTAATGGCTAAGTCATCCGCCGGGGTATAGATGTGTACCTACGTTATGGCTACGCTGTCTCTATCGATTAACTGGAGAACCTATATCCAAAACTGCCATGCAATATATTCGCTATTTAGAGTATATGTCACCATATAGTGAGAGACCCCACGGCATACGGGCTTGACAGTACGACAATGGAACACGCCAAAAGACAACGGAATTTAATTGCCACGAGAGTAATTAAATCAGTCGAAATTTGATCGAACAAACCACGTGCCACTATGATTCGAAACATTAGAATATCCGAATTATAGACCACTTCGGAAGCAGAGGACGGAATGAATTTATAGTAGGGCCACCCCCATTCTAACTAATTAGTGGCCGTCTATCTACACTTTCATTCTATGCAAAGAATTCATTCGTTCTTTGTGAACAACCTGTGTTGAAATTATGACCTGCAAGCAAATAATTCCACATTCATGAATAGGCCACACTAACTTTTCGCAATAGAATATTTACTATTTTCGTATTTTGAAAAGCATGAATCAATTGCATCAATTGTAGTCAATCAAATCAGTCAATTGCAGTTAGGTTTTTAACGATAGAGACAATTGGCACTCGATCCTTAAAGCGTACGCCTTGAGAGACCTATCGCAAAGATAAAATGAAAACAAATACTACAAATAGTCTAACTTACATTGTTTTAGCCTGTTGCCAAGTGTCACCCCACACATAGACCCCATGACGCCTCACTAATACCGCACTAGTGCCAGGATACTGACGTAAAGCCTCAGCCAAGCTGCCAGCAAGATCCTTTTCAAGCGGAGTGTTCTCTATTATTGGCACTACTAGTTTTTCATCGTATCGAAGATAACGACCGAGTTGAACATCCTTTATGCCCTGGGAAATATACGTACATGCATCAGATATAAATAATGGCATGTTGACTTGAGTGAAATAGTGAGCCTTAAGAGTATAAATAACTGACAATGAGATCAATTGCTTAAAACACTCTTCAGCCATAAAATTGACACAGATTTTTTTTTTTTACAAAAACTGAGTTTTGATAACAATTCTTAGTATAACACAAATGCATGACATAGTGTGTGTCTATGGCGTGAGTGAAAAAAACTATACTATTGTGGGTGTATGAGTAGATTATTGGATATTCTATCAAACATAATTGTTTAAGGTTTTTCTATAACATACATATATGTCAACCATAAATAGAGCACCACATATAAATGGACTACAATAGGTTACAGTGAAAGTTAGTAAAAAGGTTTAACCAACCTTTATCATTTCTTGGTGGGTTATAACAAACTCCTTGTCATACAACAGAGTGCACCTGACAGCGTGCGGCGAGTGTGTGTGTATGACGGCGCCCGCACCCCGCTCCCTGTACGCTAACATGAAGAGTGGAGTACATTGACTTTTCTTTAATCTGAAATACCATTGTTCTAATAATTTTTTATATTGACTTTATACTATTTACTATGCTTTTATTTATTTAAGAACTTGTATACTCCAAATAACATTAGCCTATAGAAGACATGACTAACCAATCATTTCATTTTATCCATATAGTTACACACCACAGAAGATACATACATACAATACATGGAATATTTGGGTATATCATATGGGAACTCCATACAAACAATTTAAATCCAATAATTTAACAATAATAATGATAACTATTTCTCAACTCACTTTTTCTCTGGCGGAGGCAGTTCTACATCCTCATCATTAATGGTTTGCACAAATAAGTCATCTGGTTTCATTCGCTCCTTTTGCACTCCTGATGGGGCTATAAAGATTTTATCACTGCAGAAAAATAATTTGCATATCAAGATATGTAACTAATGGTTAACATTAACAGGAACACCCTTCATAAAATTTTGTTCAGCACTTGGTCGTCACTCATACTAGTTAATGTAATTCTACTTAATAGATTATGGCAAGTGGCAAAATTTGTTTATTTTACTGGCAATCTCTATTTACATCTACCAGTTTTGGTTGCAAATGCTATAGTCCAAGCTTCCCGTAGATGTGTGAAGGCAATAGCTGTGATTCAACCATCCTTCACATTGTCAGTCAAGGGTGTTTGAATCACAGCTATTGACTATTAGCTTATAAATTGTAACTGTAAATAATCTTACAAAATGTAATTTTATTCTGTAATTTTTTCTTACATTTTTCATCTTTTTATCTCATAAATTGGAATTGTTACCCTTCTTTTATCGAAATCCCACCACCAGTACCAGTAACCCATCCTAAGTGGTAAAATTGTTTGCATAATTCAGGAATCAGATTCCTTGGATGTTCCTGTAATGTAATAAGGTTATATATTATAACAGATCCTCAAATAATATTAAATGAATGCAGGGAACCAGCAAAACAGCTTAGATATACAGTTTTCTAAAGTGTTAATGACCTTAAATAAATATATACAATTTCAGCATACTTTTAATCATATGTAATGAAACAGTGAACATTCATATGTTTTTTGTAGTATAGAGGCTGTAAAGACTATAATAAACATATATATTTGAACATATGTACATGTTTATTATTATATATATACTATATTCAATTTAATATAATTCTTTATTGTAGATATTCTATAATATTATAGATATTCTATATCTTTTGCAAATATCTACAAATACACAGAATTATTGTTTGTATTTCCATGCAATATGCACCATTGTTCACCACCAAGTTCATTATGCCAGTGTCTGTTAACACTTCATATCAATTCTTACTGTTTGCAGCACTTTTATGTATGAAAAATTAAAATAACATTTTGATTGTTACTTTGTTATTTCATCATTACTTTAAATTATTTTCAATAAATATCAGCAAAAATGTACATTCTACCACAAGCTTTTATCTGTTTTTTGTACCGACTTTTGTAACATCTTCATGTATGGCTCAGCTGTAACCTAAACAGCATAATATTAATTGCCTCGTATTTTATTAATATTCCAAATAATTGTTATCAAATGCTTGGATATACATAACGTATAATAGTACATATTTTATGGAAAAAATATAACATGATATACTTACAGATCCAATTTCACTCATTGTTTTTACGTCTGAAACAATCAGTAGTAGCTATCTAATAACTTGAGCAAATGAGCCACGAGTGCGCTAGTAATAATATTTCTTAACCGTAACTAAACATTACTATTTATAATTTAACGTTAAATAAAACGTTATTTCTTATCTTAATTCTGTCACTATATTTTATCTATTTGTTAAGATCAGAGTATTTACATCAGATAGTCTGTTTTTTTTCGCTACGGACAAAATTGACATAGAGCTGTGTTGCTAGTTTTTTGCGAATCATTAATAGTGATGTGCCACTACCGTAACTTTACGTAATTTACAATCTAGTATAGTTTTTCAGCAATAATTATTAATTGAATAATATAGACACTGAATTATTTCAAGATATCAGAAAAAAATACAGAATCTTAACCTTATTTCCCACACTTACGAATTATACAGACTATAAATATGTGTGCCTTACTAAACCGGTTAACTTTTTAATTTATCATAATGCCATATTAGATAGTAGATTCTGGCTATTCATTATTTATATTTTTCACTATTAAAACGTTTTACGAATAATCAAGCTGGTTTCATGTAGTACTGGCCACTTACATTCTTATATGACGATTTAGGAAGCACATAATTTATATTTACAAGAATAATTACTTATCAATCAAACTAGAATGTTAAAATTTTTGGTACATACAAATTAGTTACGAAATTATAATGTATGGAATTTAATCTTCATCAAACGAACATTTCCTCAAAATAACACTAAACATGTAAGTTACTTTTTATTGAAAGTTAACTTTCAACCTTTTCTATACAAGATGTCAATTTTATGGTTCAGAGATGTAGAAAAATAACAAATGAAAGAATAATAAAATAGATGTACATTGTGAATGTTGTTGGATGCAAATGGATGACAAATTAGTCAAGTACTAGCTGATGTGGGAGTGAGAAGTCACTGAAACCGGCATAAGTAAAAAGGGATGCATGTAAAAGAAGGACGCCAGGTTTGTAAGGATAGATATATTTTGCACTCGAGGTATTCTGCATACCTTGTAAGAGAGCTGGCCCGATGTTATAATGATAATGTTAGTTAATGATAATGTGCAATAATTGCACAAAGATTAAACTATGAACAGATAATGTGAGCTCGAAATTTGCTGAGATGATCAGCTGTCATATGAATGCTCATAAATTTGGATTGTCCAAAATTTAAATTCTAACGACAAGTTGACATTTCATAATGGGAACTCGCGTTATATTTCATGTCCGAACAGGCGTTATACGCGGTTTCATACGCGGTTCACGGAGCTAAAGTTAACAATATTAAAATGTTGAAGTGTGTAGTTCATTATCAAGATGCTAGATGGCGCTAGAATCATTTTAAAACTTGTAGCCGCACTTAGAGTAAAAACTTCATAATTATTGTTAAAATTAGGAAGTAGTTCTTGAATCCCATTTAACAGACAAATGTTTTTTGACCCGGAAAATGTAATTCGTGGCTAATGGTTGTAACTAAGTGCGAGTCTGTTTTGTGATTACATACCAGTTCTAAATTTAAAAAAATGCCTTACGTCTAAGGGTACTATTATTTTAATTGTTTGATTTTTAATATTTCGGTAATAACGTTTACCTAATTAGTTTTTAGTATGCCCGAAATCCCAGATTGCCTGAAACGCCGTTATAAAGCTCTAGATAAACTGGTCGACGAACTGAACTCTGTATCACACATAAATCTCAAAGACGACACATCCGAAGCATGCTGGAATGATCCTGGTATTAAGTTGATGTGTGAATTTTGGAACATCTTGAAGGAAAATCCTGATTGTAACTTGACGGTAATTACTACCTAAATTATGATATTGACGTAGATGTATTTCATGTTTATTAATTTTCATGCAAATAGGCACGAAATGACAATTTTGTGAAAAATGATAAAATGTGATAAGCTAATGAATTATACTATAATTTAGATCATAGTAATTTAAAGTAAATACTAATTTGCATGTTTTTAGGATATTTTTTATCTTTTATCGATTCCTCCACAGAGGGCAGTACAAAAACATCTCAATGTGGAAAGCAACAGTATGTTCCAGCCTCAGAGATTCTCTTGCTACATGGCAGCTCATAATTGCTTGAAGAAGGATGATGTCAAAAGACCACCTGATCCAGGAAATGGAAAAAAGTAGTAAGTTGTTATTATATAATTCGAGTTTTTGAATAATGCTCAAGCGTATAAAATTCATGTTCATATTGATTTTAAAATATTATAAATTCGATAATAAATTTTTAACTGTATTTATTTATTTGTATTACGATAGTTTATAATTACTCATCTGTACGTACCTGTTATACATTTAGATATTTATCAATTTAGGTTTGCACAAGATCGTTTGAATATTACCTCCACAAGGCCACTATATATTTAACTTTCTCGGGAGGACTATGTCCTTATTGATGTATTGATCATAACTGTCTGATTTAATGGTTGTATTGTTTCAGTGCCTGCTGCCACGGCAATCTAGAGCCAGTTCCGAAGACAACATGTTGCGCTTCTAAGTCGCAGTCGTCAAATAAAGACACCAGCGATGTTCTGCCGCTGAGCAAAGTTCTTTGTAATTTGAAAGAGGTAGCGAAATGTATCTAAATTAAAACATGTAGATAATAAGAATATTTTTGAGTCAGTGGAAAATCTTCGAAAGAGAGCTGCACAATCTATGATAATCAGGGTCTTCTCGGATAAATAATCACAGGAAATTAACTAGTTAATTATTTCATAGCTGATAAATGATGTCATCTTAGTTATTAATAATGATAAGCGTAAGTCAGAATTTCAAATTTTTTAGGCCGCATCATTTGATAGAAAATGTCATGGAATGATAAATGACCTAATGTCAGCGCAAAAGACATTACAAGAACAGATTCAGCATTTGGAGCAAAGAGAGAAGGAAGGTGTACAACTATTGCAACAGGCAGACTGTATGTGGTCTTGTATGGAAGATGCTTACAAAAAAAAGATCCAAGAATCACAGGGCAGGCAGCAGGAGCTCATGAAACGGGTATGGATATTATGAAATTTATTTAATGTTAATGTTATACCGTCACATGAGATTCCTTACTGGACAAGTTAAGCCCAATTTAATAGATTATTAAAATGATGACATAATAGTAAGGCGACTATTTCCTCTAGCTAAAAGAAGCAGAGGCAAATGCAAGCAAGTGGCGAAAAAACAAAAAGGATTTAGAATTTCAATTCGACAATGTCAATACATGTCATCAAGAGATATATGAAAAACTAAATCAGAAACAAAATGACTTTAAATGCATGAATGTGGATATTGAAGGTTATAAAAAAAGAATAGAGAATAATAAAAAGGAGATTGAAGCTGCCAAGAAATCTCTTCGTACGAAAAGACAGGCTTCAGAGGTATGTTTAGATGGTAACACGCATAGTCATGTTAAGATGAAAATTAATACCAAAAAGTGAATAAATTCATACAAGTATGTTGTGAGATATCCTTTCGTAATAAATAAAACATGTAATTTCCTAATAGATAATGATTTACAAAAAAACAATCCAGTTTGTGCTTTTTGTAGGACAAAATAAAAAAAATATCAGCAGATATTATGAAAAGAGAAGCAATTATTAGGGATGAGATGGGACGTAAAGAAGAAAAAGAAAACGAAGGTAACCAATACATAAAAGAAGCTAGAGCGGACTTACTGAACCTAAACCGGATACTACTGCAGAAGAAAATTGAAAATGAAGACATGAAGACAGAGGTTTGCATCAATATTAATACCCTACTCAGTGTATATCCAATATAGATTAAGGATATTTCTCACGGTTCTAATGAATCATTGTTGTTTTTAGATTATTAGAACCTCAAGCATGTTTACGTTAGTTTCTAAAGATTTGATAAAATTGTAATATACGATCACTTACATATTATCACTTGCATTTTTTAATTTTTTTTTGTATCTTATCAGAAAGAATCATTGATAGATGAACTGGAACTGCTATCACAATCTTACGACCAGTGTAAGGATAGATGTCAATCCAAAAAACAGTCTATTGAGAACGAAATAAAAGTGATTGACAAAGAAATAGCCAATTATAAGGTGAAATGCGCTAGATGCCACCAGTGTACCGATACTATAGACATAAGGAAGTTTTGCACAGACTGTCCGCGATGTGTTGCGGAGAGAGAATGCTTATATAGCGAAGATCACTGTAGTCCTGATCATACAATGGATTGCGTATGTCTCAGTGTAAAACAAAAGTTTTTGGATAATGTCTTTGAAAACATGTATACAGTCCTCGAAAGACAAATAAAAACAGGTCCAGGCAAAGCTGTAGCTGAAGCGGTGATACAATGTCTGAAAAAAAGCAGAAATGGTAAGTTGGACCAATTCACAAGGCAGATTCTTCAAGATTTTATATTGACGACCGTGAAGAAGAATTTGAATTTGACTATTGTTGGTGGTGCTGTTAAAACGAGGTGTGAGGTAAGACATGGTTATGGTTATTAACAGCATTTCAATATATGGCTTTTAATTGAAATTTCAAGTACTAATTGATTTTTAGCTTGATTCCGATACATACAAGCAGTTGATGCTTTGCTTAAAGCAAGTTAAAGCAGTTCGTCCACCTAAAGCTGATAAAGAAACCGCGGCTAAGAAGGTAAGTATTGAAGATATTTTAATTAGGTCTATTAAGAGTTGTAATTTTTTCTACCAATGTACCAATATGAGATTATAAATAAAGAATATGATCCATTGGCTTTTTAGTCCAATATTATTTTACTGATTCCAATATTTTGTGACCCTGAGTTGGAGGGCGTGGATTCGATTCACACTGATTATTTATTAATTATTATTTGATTATTAATACTTATTTGATTACTACAGATCACATTGTCGTTAATTTGGGATCAGACAGTTGTGTTTTGAATAATTTTAAGATGCTAAGAAATAGGCTGTAGCGAGAAGTTTTGTGCTAATTCTTTTGTAGGTCTACTTGAACCCAGCTTTCTTGCTGCACGCACTTTACACGGCACTACTATGCGCCTTATATTTGAAGTATTGGAAGTAAAGTACTTACATCTGATGAAAATAAAATGCTTACATCTGATAGAAGTAAAGTTTGTTAAATATTTAACGCAGGTAAATCTTTCTAGGACCCTTGTCCACGTTGGGGTGGTGCTAGCGAATGTAATTGCCCCAAGGGACCCAAAGCGTGTATTTGTACTAAGAAAGCCCCTCCACCACCAACAGAACAGACTCCTTGTCCACCTCATGATAAAGAAGATGTGGTGAGAGATTCTAAATTATGCGATTTATTTGATAAGAGTGAAGAATTTCGTTTTAATTATCTCAATTATTAAAATATTCGGGATAATAAAATAAAACTGAGCCCTAATTTTGATCTTAATTAGAATAACTGACATGAACTTGCAGGGTGAAGTCAAGGCTTGTCCACATAAAGAATCAGCTGCTTGTGGTCCTGATTGCGCCATGCACGCAGTACCAAGCGCAGTTGGCACTGATGTCGCAGCGTGGAGACCAGATCCATGTCAGGGACCAACATGCCAGTTCAAGAATATGAGAGCAGCGCAATGTGTACTTGGGCCTGAGGCTTTGAATGCGATATCTAGCAAGAGAAGTTATGCTACAGCAGTACAACACGTACCAATGGCTGAAGATCAGGTAATGTCTGCTGAAAATAAATTTATACCATATATAGTTTATTCAATAAATTGAAATACATATTTATACTGGAACATTTTTGTAAATTATCTTGTAAGTATACTTTAAATAGAACTGAAATGTGTAAATGTCGTTTTAGGTTACCTGTCAATGCGGGTCGTCATCAACAAAGTCTTGCGTTTGTAAGACAGGTAAGTTGTACAATCATTTGAAATAAAATTTAAGACTTACATGGAAGTGCAAAATATTTGAGAGGAATTTTTGCGTTTGACTTAGAACTCTCCTTATTTTAGATGTTAGGAGTCATCCACGGGAAAAAATTATCGAGGAAGTTTTGGGAAAATATTTTGAAGTAACACCAATTGAGAAAGTAAGTTATGCCATGATCAGCAGCGACTCTTTGAATGTACCATAATAGTCACCAATGCAATATATGTTTGAAATTATATTCACTCTGTACGGAGCTTCTTTGTCACATTTCATTACTAATAAATTTATTGTCAAGCACGGTGACTTCTTTTTTTCAAATTAGTTTTAAGAAATTTAACCACCAATTATATCCTGCTGAATGCATGAAGACTGAGATCATTAAGATAAGCATAATTTTATCATAGGTTTCCGCTACAAAAGAATACAATGGGAATCACTTAAAGGACAACAAAGCAAACAATGAAGTATCTGTTTGCGTAGATAAACCTGTAAACATTTGTTGTTGCGGTTCATCACCTAATAGATATAACTTATTATGTCCTGAATTGTGTGACCATTTAGTAATAACTGACAGAGATAAAATAATAACGGATTGTGAAGCGTCCAAATATAATAAGGATATTCGTGACAACCAAGCGAAGTTAAGCTTAAAGTTAAGCGATGTAAATCAATATTTCAAAATGAACTTTAAGCAATGTGCCAAGTTATATCCTGAAACTAAAAAAGACGATTCAATTAAGTCCAGTCAAATTCAAGTCGCTGTAACTCATGTAAAAACCAGTAGTAAACTGACGGATAATCAAGATTTTAAATACGCAGTGGATAAGAAAGTTGAATATTCGTCAAAAGGGAGAGATTTTTATAACGTAGCATCGAAGCTCATTAAGGATATCGTATCTGATTATAAATCGACAGCAAATAATCCAAAGGAATTGATCGCAGTAGATAAATTTGTGAACGAAATACTGGATAGATGCCAAATTATAGATAACATGGACAAAAGAAATAGTGATGAAATAGAAATTAAAACAGAGTTTTTAGAAACAGAATGAGGCACATGAAAGACAGGAGTATCACAAGCAACGAAAATGACAGTGTTTATAAAAACATATATTATAGTCAAAACTCATCAAAAAATAATATTTCCACGATTTCTTTGCTTGGTGGCAATCTAAGGCTTTAAAAAGAAAGTAATAAAGGTTAATAATCAGCTTCATCTTAATATATTACGGTATAATGGGGTTCTTAGGTGTTGTTATATTTAAGTGTAAAAAATTTTAATGTTACCGATAATTTTCACACAAGATTTTACATTATTTATACTATAATGCTTCCGTTAAAGTCTGCTTTCATTTCTTTTGTACTTCCATATTTCTATTAGATAGTATTTGATATGCTTGTATTATCAGAGATTTCATTTCAATTCATTTACTTACAGATATAAAAAAAATGAAATCAGATATATGTATACAATGTGATAACCAACATTGTAATAAGCTACCTAATAATGTACAAAAGGATGATTTATTTGACAGAAGCCCATATAAAGTAAAAAATAATTTGGCAGTAGATACAGAGCGTTCCATAATTTCGAATACAACTAGTAACGATTTATACAGTTCCAAAGAAAATATAACAGTAGATAGTCATGTAAAAGATAATTTGCTTAGAGAACAATTTAAACCATTACTTATCACAGAATCAATACAAGATGACAAAGTTATTTTTGAAAAAGACGCAAACATTAATAAAATTCAAAGAAAAGTATCAGAACACTCTGGAGTGCTGAACGAAATAAATGAAAAAGTAATGGGTTTGATAGAAAGTATAACAAAACAAGATCCTAACTCTTTTGTTTCGTTAAAGGAGACAAAATCTGGGCACCTGTCACTAGGCTTAAACTCGGTGGGATATGATAATGGTAAGACTATTTTAATGAAGAGATCACCTTCCGGTAACATGATCATCGAAGTTCCTGAAAGTACCATGGAAACGCTGAAAAATTATAAGCCGCACACAGAATTTCATGCTCCTTTAAATAGAACTTCTATTGTCAAAAAAAATGAAAATGAAGGTGTCGGAGTTCCTAAAACTTGCAATGAACAGTGTAGTAATAAGAAAAAAACGACGGAAAATGATGTTACGAAATTTTTGTTGCATAATTTGAACGAAGATTTTAAAATGTGTAAAGCAAAAAGGCAGATGCTTTCCATGCATTGGTTACAAGATATGTATAAGAAAGATCAGCGAAACATCAAAGTTCGAATTGTATATAAAAATAAATGCGTAGCTAACGAACAAGCTACACTTATTCAAACTTCACCAGAGCGTGTAGCAATTCAAGTAAAAAAAATTCCAGGTGTTAAAAGTATCATAGATGAAATACCTGTTATTTTATATAAAACAGAATCAGATACTGTAAATGTTTGTTTAGACGACCACTTATGTTTAACTGATATTTTTGCAACGAGACTTATTTCAGAAGAATTTTTAATTAGCAATAGACAACATGAATCACAAATTATGAAACCGTTGCAGCAGAGCGGGACGAAAACAGAAAAATTTGCCAAAATTAAATTAAAAGGACTTGATAGTGCGATAACAGAACCGCCTGTTGTGATTGAGCAAACGCCATCAGGTAATTATAATATCATCTTAGAGAAAGAGTTCGAAAAATACTATAAGGAAGCGATAAAAAAACAGACGGGAGGCGAAAAGGAGAGTTTCTTTGAAATTATTAATACTTCATCTAGTATCGTATTAGATTTTAATAAAATTGATTGCGCTAGAGCAGACAGTAAGAAAGCTTTCCTTATGAAGTCTGATTCAGGGGTCTTAAAAATAATTGCATCAGGTTATATCCATGATGAAAAAGTAAAGGAAGAAATGGCACAGAAAAAGAAAACTGTAGCATCTGGATCAACTATGTCTGCTAAGGCACTTCGCGAATTACTAAGGCAATTACATGATGGTGCAATCCGGAAGAGTACCCCATATAATGCAGTTTCAAAAAGATCGAAATCTTGCAGTGATTCAAATTTATATGAGACAACTAAAATAAGGCTTCGAAGTAGTAAAAAACTGTTACAGAACTCATCAAACAACTTGAAAAGGACGCCTACAGGAGAATACGCTTTATTTTTAGATAAAGAATCTAAGCAAACTTTTATTAACAATTTAATAACCCTCATAGACAAGTCTTCGAATAACGCTATTCCAGTAAGTAGGACGGATTCCGGTGAAATAACAATCGTATTCAATAAAGACACGAGTAACATGGGAAATTATAGTTCTTTAAAAGTTACACGGTCGGGGAATATTTACGTAATTCTAGACGAAAAAGACTTGAAACGAACACCTAATAATGTCGGTGTAAACACTGCCTCTGTTTCAAGGAAAAGTGTCATTTCACCATACATAAGTGAAATAGTAAACCCAGCAGATAAAGCTATTGCAACCACATGTCATGCGCATCCAGATGACAGTTTGTGCGATTCATCTAAGTGCGTATGCGAAACATTACACGACATAGAAGATAGTATACAAAACATCATCTCATTAGGTAGTTCGAGTTCGAGCAGTAAATATTGTGGAAAGATTCAATGTTTGGGGATCAGTGATAAACTGAATATCAGTTCCGATAGGTCTCCACATATCGTGATTAGGCCGTGCGAATCTCGTTCAATTTCAAAGCATGGGAGAATCGAAGAGAGCTATTACTGTGAGGTACAGACGGTTTGTCCATACCATATAGATAGATATGACACTGTATCTAACGAACTGCTAGAAATATCTGGCTTATGCAACAAGGCACAGGAAATGAAATCATTATCAAAGGTTGCGACACCTACAAAAATGCAGCAATTAAGTAAAAAGAACGTGACTTCTGATCGGGGTACCTTGGATTTTTTACCTCCTCAGCTCCCCTCTTTTCTAAGAAATATAACTAATGTTAATTATATATAAAGAAGTTACAACTCGTCCAGTCCATGCGTTGTTAAAAATGTTAAAAAGAAATGTATTATATGAAACATATCAGTATTAAAGTTTACGTGTGAAAAGTCACATTTTATATTACTTGCTGTTTCCTTTCTGAATTTTAAACAAAAACGTGCTGGTGGCTTGATATGCGTACTACGGCATAATGAAAATAATATGTCTTTCTAGAAGTGCTGTATTAGTTGCAGTGTTTTACAAAAGTTGCAAAGGCTAAAATACTATGGTCCGACGAACAACTGAATATGGACCACCGGAAGCGATTGCTAAACGTCCACTGTCAAACGATGTTCTTCTAATTTTTGTTCTGTAGTAGTGACCATCGAGATTGGCAGTCAACCTTAGCTACTTACTGTTCTGCCTGTTCATTTCTGTGGGTGTAAATTTTGAAATGTTTAGTCATTACCTTCACGATAGAAACAAGTATTTGTCATATTATGTTGTTGTTTATAATCAGGTTCGTATGTTTGTTGATATCAATAATAAATCACATGAGACTTCACAAAGTTGTTTGATCGCAAATAGGCTTATATTGTGATAACCAGACAGCTGGTAATATGGTGTATAAATTAATACTTATGTTCATACATATATACATACTTATATACAAATGTAGTACGTCATACTATCTGAAAAAGAGATAATATACTCGTGCTAGACGCAGCAGGAGTAGACGTGTTCCGGAGTAGAGACCACTCCTTGGCAAGATAATAGGCAGTTAACATAATTATGACAGTCATAATATATTTGGTATATATTTTGATTGTTTACGTATCTGATCGTCATCTGATGCAGATGTACCTAATACACACATAAAAGCTAAAGTTCCATAGCAATCGCTATCAACATTATCAGCATGCCCGGGAAATGTATGCCGGGCATTTTTATTGAAACGAATTGCAGAGTGAGTCGAATGTACCGTGCAATTTTGATAGTATCGCGACGAGGGCTGCATGTTCGTTAAAATTTAACGCATGAATTAATTGTGTTTATGAATTTCAATTGTTTGATGTTTTGTTTACTTGTTTTTTGTTCCCTTTTTGTTATAATGTGGTACCTTTACAGTGTACTACATAACTGATGACTTAGCATATATAATTGCCTCGTTGGTCGACTGGATGCAAGCGTTACTGCTGACGGAGAGGTTTTGCGTTTTAATCCCGGGTCGGGTACCCTTAAGATTTCTGGTCAAAATTTCTAGTTATGGCTCAGAGTCCGGATCTGTGCCCGGTGTAGTGTAATAGGCTCACCACCTATTCCATGGGACATAAACGTAACTGGTGAACTCCGTTGCGGATTACAAGCGTGATCTTACGTAATACGTTATATGAAAAAATACAAACGAAAATTTCTCATATAAGTACGCAGACATTCAAATACTAAGCAGATGTGTAAAATAACTATCTTTATATGCGGGCGAAAGTACAAATAAAATTATTTTATGCAACACACATCATTCGTAAAGATTAGTTGCTACAGTCCAACCGATATCCGATTTTGAATCGAAACCGAACTCGTAACTGAATATTCCAATCTGGTTTCAGGCGAAATTGACACATATGAAAGTCAATTAAAATTTGGAAAAATCTTATTTTATTTCGAACCGTATGCTGTACGCTACACAATAGATTGATATCAAACTTTCAAGCACCGCAATCAATTATATGATAACACAGATTTCGAATGCTTACATTGGTACGAAACTATTTACTAGTTGAAACTGTTTTTACAAAAAAAACTTAATATTGTTTACGATTTTAAAAATCTGTATTGGACAAGTGACCTGCTAACTTTAATAAAATCAAAATCATAGACGAAAATTTATGTCAGATTATATATCTGAAGGGATTAGGTACATTCGTACCTACTGAGAATTGCTAACAAATGGAAATGTGAAATTTTACTGTAACATTTGCAAAAGTGGTCACAAACGAGCGAATATCCGATTGTTTGATTGTAGGTAACGCTGGAAAATGTTGATATCTCGACTCTATTTAACAAGTATCAGTTTTTTTAAGTGAAGAGAATACAGACCGAGCAGCAATCACAAATTGCCAAGAATATAACAAAATGTATATGCGTGGATTGTTGAAAAGGATGAAAAAGAACTGAAAATATTATTTCCTATATTGATGAGTATGATCCTATAGTATTTCACGTAGATCCAAAAATGACTAATGTACAATAACGTTCATACTTAACGCGAAATAAAAGAGTGAATTTTAAGTAAGCACAGCGTACAAAGCTTTCGAAATCAACTGTCAGTAGAATAGATTTCAGTAGCTAGCGCCGCGATGAGATTGATGGTTAAAAAATACTTCGTGTACTAGCGCCTTGGGGTATTCTCACAAATGTAATTTGTTCCCGCCAACTTGTTCGTAACACGTCTGAAATTACTGTTCACGCACGATTCACTCCTTTTCACACGTTACGATGTATTCCGTTCAGCGGATTCAAGAGTTCGACATAATATGTATTTTGTTTGATATACATAAAATATAACGATATTATATAGAATACACGTAATTTTTTAACAAGTATCTATAGGCATTACAATCGGTATGAACATATTGTATTAAAACTGAGAAATGTTGGTTGGAGATTCATCATCATCATCAGACTTTGGATGTCTACTGCTGGACTTTAACCTCACCGAATCGGTGCCACTCTGTATTTATTTGAAGATTATTTCTCTACAATTATAGCCATTAAAGTCGAATATTAAAAAAAAATACTTTAATTTTTACATATAAAAACAATAATATATTTATGAATCAATAAATAAAAGTTCAATAACGAATAATCAACTAACACGTACTGTCAATCTTGTAATAATTTTAATTCGTAATTTTGCTGCACTTGACTTCCAATAAAGTCGTTGTCGACGTCATTGGCACATTGTTCAATCTCTCTTGCATCCAGACACAAGATATTTTTCTTTAGCTGTCCGTCTTGAGAGCATTTACAAAGCTATTTGAATAGCGAACAAAATAACCGTTTCTAGGATTGCAGTAATGTTACGTAACCGTCTGTAACACAAGTGTAATGTTACATAAACGAGGTGTTTTTGGAATTTCGAATAACTTATACGAATCTTTGTACACTCGTATTCCAGACTTTTAGACGGTCACCTCCTACTAAATAATTGTAATATCGTCACGCCAAGTCTCTCACGTGGCAAGTAGAGAACACCTTATGCCAAATATCTTTATGCTTATAACTAACGTTCTTTTATATATATAATCATTCTCTTCACACAAGGATATCGGTGTTAAAGAGAGTAATTTATATCAATGTTTTTAAAACATCTGTTCTCACAACTACATTTTATATTGTGTACGTGTCTGTAACAGTTTCAAAGTTATATTTTTAAGTTGTTTTTTCCTCGTGTATAGATAAGCTTATTGAATACAAATCTTTTCTTTATCCCTCGCCTTATGCTTTAAGCGAATATATTTTAAAGTAACTTGAATTTTGATAGTTTGGTGTAATTTTTTCCGACCCTTTTATCGTTCCACTGTAGGACACGATTCTCCTCTTAGAATGAGAGGGTTAAGGGACTAGTATATTTAGGGCTATCTATAAAAATAATTAACTTAGTTATATTTCATAATGACAATGTTATTAATGAATCGTATTAAGTCTGCGTTGTTAATTATACTCGTACATAATATGTACACGGAAATCTGTGCCCGCTGTGTTGCAATAGGCACACCACATATTCGATTGTGGGACGTAAACGTAACCGGTGAAACATGGGAGTGTACTACACTCTTCTGTCTACATCTTCGGGGACTACAGGCGTGATGTTACGCTTTTTTACGTTTTTACGAAAAATATTTATTATTCAATAATGTGCATTAAATATAATTAAATAAATTCAATCGATTGTACATATTACAGACGTCTGTGCAAACTGGCAACAAACATTTATTTTTGGCAACAACTCCATATTTCGAACGAACTTATTTCTCTTGCGCCGCGAGCCTTATTGAATACAAATTGTTTCTTTATCGGCTATCTTTTGCGCCTTCAGCGAATATTCTCGAAGTAATATCTAAGCGAATAAACTATACGCGGCGGCGGGCCGGATCGCGTTTGCAATATTCGTGGACAAAAATATTAGTGTGAAAGTAATAAAATTTGTTCTGTTTTTACTCATAGGTACGAGCTGAACAACAGTACGGTTTTTGTTTTAAAATATTATAAAAAAAAAGATTATAAGTATGAAAAAGATCTAATTCGATATTACATATCACAATGTTAATAATTTCATTCATATTCAAAATTTTCGACGAATGCACTCAATTTATTCACTTGTCAGATATCTGATTAAGATGACTTATATGTACATGTCAGACTTGCCTTGTCTAATTATATTTTTAAATATACTACTGTATATTAAATACTTACTTATTGGAGATTGGTAACAATTTACTAAAGGGAGTTAGTGGAGTACTGTCGCTTGGTATAAATTTCGGTCTAAATAATGTAACATACAAATTGTTATGAAATATTAAAATTATTTGTATATTGGACTTTCCAAGTTAAACCTTATAAACAAATGGTCAAAATAAATAATTCAACTAACATATTATATTTTCGGTTTGCTTCGTTTTGTAATACGGATTGAAACAGAAAGTATTACATAGATCCATATCTTCACGCCGGGCCCTTTACGGGGTAGGTAGAGAGCGCGGAGGAGCGAAAATATTAACCAGCAAAAAAAGATACGTTTATTAGTGCCTCAGATAGTCTTATTTTGTATAATATGGTCGTGTAGGATATTGTCTCATAACTTCTTACCATATTTACTTTATATCGCCCTATAATATTATATCTATTAATTTACCCTGGTACGTAATAAATATAGCAGCCATCTCGATGTAAATAGATAATAAGCTGTGAATTGCATTAAGTTTACAATTGTGAAATTTTCTGAGTAACCATTTATTTCATGCTTGAATGTAATTGTGCAATCTTAAATATTAACTTACGTTCTTATTTACGAGCATTTAATTGCAGCATTTCAGCTATTGTCCCTTTCGTCTCGTTCTTATTTAGGTTATAACAGATATGATAGAAAGAAACAAATTATTTAATTGCTAATGAACTACTATCGAAAAGATGGTTCGAGTTTTAACACACAAAAACCCCGTGAATGTTATTATTATAATTATGAAATTTGTGTGTTTATTGACTACTAACATATGTATATGTAGGTACATATAACTATAGAAATTGAAAAGAGTATTAATGGGAAATATAGGTAAGTGTTAGTATAATTACGTATATGTGAGATTTGTATTAATTTTAAAGCAAGAAAATGTATTAATGTTTTAGTTATTTTGACCTGTACCTCACATCCGGTATGGTCTAGTGGCTAGGATACCTGGCTCTCACCCAGGAGGCTCGGGTTCGATTCCCGGTACCGGAAAATCGTTTTTGTACTTGGTATAAAATTTTGCAATTTCACTTTTTGATATGTATGGTAACTAAAGTTTTAACAGAAAATCAAAAAGAAAACCTGTAATTTTTTCAAAATTCTGGTCTCGATTTTTTTCTGCTGTTCCTAGGGGGATGTTTCGGAACCTAAAGTTTGATTGATGTATTGCTGGAGCGTGTAGTTTTTTACTCTTTTTCAAGCTTCAAAGGTTTTGAAAATTCGGTTGACGAAAATAAATTTGTGCAAATTTCAAAATACTTGTTCTTCTCCAATAAAAAAATATAAATGTCTCTATCAATCTTTAATTTATCACATTTATGTTAATTTTGAAAACAAAGTTATTTAGATAATATGTCAAATATAATTATTTATTTTTTTGTAGTATAGGTAAATGTCAGGATGGGTATTTAAAGCCTTGACTTCATCATTTTAAATAAGGATCAATTTTCAGCAGTGAGACGATAGAAGATTCGATAATCATGGTGATAATATTCGTCCAGTTTAACATAATCCGGTATGGTCTAGTGGCTAGGATACCTGGCTCTCACCCAGGAGGCTCGGGTTCGATTCCCGGTACCGGAAATTGATTTCTCCGTACGGTAGTGTAGTTTTTTGTTCGAGGCTTATTCGTATTCTGTAAAATCAATAAGTTTGAAAAATTCTGCTATAATTGTTATCAAATATTGTTGGCAAATATTATGTGTTTACATACTATTTGATAGCCAACAGGTGTGCCAAGTATTAATATAAAATTACATTTTACCTTTTAAATGTATTTATGTTTATGTATTAAAGCATTTAAATTTGTCACATTTTGAAACATTTTACCTCTTCAGGGAATACAGGCGTGATGTTATGTTGTAGTTGTTGTTACTTTATTCCAACTACAATCTGTACAAAAGTATTAAGTTGTATGTAGTCAGAAGTATCACTGATAGACAATGTTAACCCACTTGCGTTAATACTTTATTATATCGGCGTTCTCGCTTTCGAGGTCGAATATCTCGAGTGTATCCTAATCGGTTTTTGCTTACATTCAGTTGGAATGTACGTGATTTATCTTGTTTTTCTTTCTCACGCTTTGATGTTGGATCCGAGGGGAAGTATACCATGAAAGTCTAATTCAAATTCGGCAAAATTTTCTCGGTCAATGTACTTGTATGTGTTTCTATGTGAGTACGTTTTGATGTCATATATGCTATGTGCAAGTGTAACGTCGTAAAGTGTGCGTGTATTTTTTCTATGTATATTCGAATGTTGGGTAGTTTCACTGAATAAACCCCACTTTGTCAAAAAAAACATTCTAATAGTTCAATCAATCAATAGTTTTAATCAATCGAACGTGTTTTTATTCATAATACGCCTAACTATAGGATATTAAATATTCAATCTTAGTAATGCGTAACAGAGGGTGTAAATTTTTAATTTGATAATTATTTAATTTCTTATTCTTAATTAGAAAGTTAATTATCTAGAGAGTTTTATGTCGCGGAAATCTTTTATTACGTGTTTCAAAAGAAAACAATTCTCATTATTATCTAATAAAAAGGGGAATTTTCATAAAGTTTTGAAAATTTTCAATAAAATATTAGTAGTCTTTTATATTTAATAATGAAATTCCAAGTATCATAAAGAACACAGTTTTAATACCACTGCTATATTTTTGACATTTCCATAGTCGTAAAATGTTGGTGAAATATACCTACTTAAGGTGCTAATTAATTATATTCAGCTAAGTTCCCCATGTAAGTATATGAATCATACATTGGTATCTCTGGACTTTCATCCCATGGGCGATATTAATTCGTTCAGCATTATTCCCGGCCGCAGCTGAAAGAGAGGTCGGAAGGACCGTTGAGGCTAAAAAGTTCTAACCACATGCTATTTCAAGCCGCTAGTATTATCCGGGTCATGGTCCAAGTATTTTATATCCATGCCCTACATGTACTATGAGTCCAGTTGTTGCGTAACATCGGAGCGTGTAAGTAAACTTAGAGGAAATCGCTAACAACAAAAATAATAATGGAATTGTGACAAGATATTCTGTAAATTGTTATATATATGTACATATAATTGCATTACTCTGTACATTTTCTACAATTAGTTTAATATCGCTTGAAATAAATTTACGATGTTAAATACCTAAATTATATAACCTCAAGTCATAGTGAGGTCGGCGATGACGACTTTTCGCAGCGGTAAAATAATTACGCGACAAACTCGATACAGTCCTGACGCCGTCGCGGATAGTATGTATGTATGTATGTATATCTGTGCCCATGCAACATGCGTTTGCTTTACTACTGTCGCGATAGAATATCGTGATTGTCGTGCTACAGAATTGATACTACGCCATTAAAAGCGCGGGTGTTGCGGCACGTTTCTCTCTTATACCAACGCATTAGCGATGCTGAATCTTGTCTGTTGCGCGTTGCAAATGCGACTAGAGGCCAAATGTAGCGATGCAGTTATTCGTTCACGAAACGAGCTGCTTTATTACTGCAAAATGTCGCCATAGGCGATTTCTATAGCTCAGTAATCCACCATAATATCATTTTTATTTATTACACACACCTGAAAAATGCAACAGATTTAAGAAGGTTGAATTATACGGAAGATAGAATTATCTCTCTTATTATATATTTCAACCATTCTTCTCAAATGTTTTTCTTATGAACATAAGCCAAACAATTTCGCGAACATGTATAGTTGATTCGAGAAGGTTCTCCATTTCTAAAATCGCTTATAAATAACTTGCGACCGACTGTACTACATAATATTAATGATATCTATTCTGCCTATTCCCCACAAAAGGTCCCCTCGAACATATCTGTAAATAATAATGGCACCGTAGTTTCGAAGGAAATGAGACTGTCCAAACATCTGAAATGGAAATAAAGCTTTTGACACTCAAAGTTATGACGTCACAGTTTATTTCCGGAAGGTAACGAAATAACAGAGGAAATAAATGCAACTGAATTTAATAAAAGTCGAAATCGTTCTGCTGTCAGAAAACAGAAAATCAAATGTGAATGTCTTGTAGTATAGTTTTGTTCAAGAACAAATCGGAATATTGGGACGTAAAAGAGACGAATAGGAAACTATGGAGTCGAAATACAATAAAATTTAACCTAGATTTGTCCGAAGTAATTTAAATTGTAAATTACAGTTTAGATTTAAAATGAATCATTATTCAACTCTAAACTTAAAACAAAAATATGAGCTGTGGAAACAGGCGAAATGTAAAAGCTGAATGTCTAAAATAACAAAAATATTGTCATAAAAAGAATCGGACGTAACATGCATAAAGTAGATCAGGCATGAAATTAATAACCATTGAGTATCAAAAACAGCCAAGAAATTTCAAATAACTCTAGTTATGGTAGCGAAAACCTATGACCTGGCAATAATACGAATCATGATTTCCGTGCCCACTGAAGCATCAACCATAGCTATTCTCGTGTGCTAAGTCTATAACAAAATCCTTTTATAAGCTCCAAAAATGCAAAAATAGGATTAGCATAAATCGTAGCAACTGTTGAACGTGGTCGCACTCATCTTCAACGATTCGATTACAGAACAAAAATGAATGCGCGTATCACAATTTCCTTGCTTTGTCTAGCAGTTAAATAGTAGTTTTCATTATTGTAATCTAGTGTGAAGGCTTAAAGAATGAGTAATTAAGCGTCCCCATTAAAGGCGTATATATTATTTCCCAAATGTAATGCTGTTTTATCCGGCATGTAACATTTATTAAGTGGAATATCCCCCTAAAATGATGCGAGATATATTTTCCATTGCGTATTTCCCAAAAACATCATCAAAAATAATTTTTTGAAGAATAATCAAATTCAGCTAGTTTTGCACAACACAAATATATTTCTATAAACATGTGTGATTGGTCCAATAAATTTATATTTTGATGGCAGCTCCAATATGGAAAAGGGTAAGGAACATGTACAAAAACTATATTCCGGTAAAACAAAAAAAACACGAAATGTGGGTTCGGAAAAGCTCGAGGCACGGTCTGGAACGTGTTCACTAAATTCGAATAAACACAGGTTGTAAAAACGTCAGGTCTTACCTACGTGAGATAGTTACTGTATTGGAAAATATCAGCAGAAGAAATAACTAGATCGTTTTTTACGGGTGCTAGATGGCCCTAGGAATTTATGGGTTTTGTTCCTAGGAGCGCACAGTTGGCTGTACTTTTGTTCGATACGTAGAGTAATGAGATAAAATATTTTCTGGACAAATACGTGTCATATTGACTGACCCGTTGGTACAGTGGGTAGTAAACCTGACTGTTACGCCGAGGGTCGTGGGTTCGATTTCCACCCAGAGAAAATATTTGTGTGATGAGCATAAGTATTTTTTCTGAGTCTGAGTGTAAGATATTTGTATAAGTATATATTTATATGTGTATATGTAGTTTATCACATACCTGGTTAACAAGCTCTCTTGACGCTTATATTGGGATCATATGACCTTATGTAAGATGTCCCAAGATATTATTATTAAAATATTTTATTTAGCAACTAGAGTTGTTTAATAGGGTATAATGATGTGTATGTGTATTATATAATAGTTCTCCATTATGTTTTCCATAACGTGTGAAGTCTATCAACTCGGAGTTGGACTGTGATATGTTTCACGCTACTCGTTCTGCGAGGATACTAATGTTCATAAGTGGTGTATAAAAAGGTTGACAATCATGACGATGACATTAATCGGAATTTATTCAGGCTTATTAGCCTCACATACGACGGGCCTATTGGAGAGGCCTAAGTCCTAGGCCTGATAATCATGACGAAGATGATGATGGGCTATCAAACAAAAAACAAACGGGCCACCGGAATGAAATTATTTCGAAGGTTATTTACG